>BQKZ01001113.1:0-22740 GCA_036244855.1 Temnopleurus reevesii
GCCTTTAACGACCATCATGCTCTGAAGAAGTAATGTTCCCTGATCAGAGCTGTACAATGTATCTCCAAATTGGCGACGACAGTGACAAAACTAGGATTTAGCCGGAACCTGGCACCGATTGCATCTGATGAAAGAAATAATGATCCCTAAATGTTTCGTCTGTCAGTGGATGAGGGAAGCGCGGAGCATTAGTGATGAGTAGAGGATGCGCTCGAAGGAGAGGATGCTGGGAAGCGAGCATGTGGGAATGTTCATCGTAGATCTGCATAGATCATGGGATATTCAATGATGAAGCTTTGGTTTTCATCCTCATAATGCATCGAGATGGAGAATGAACTCGTCATTTTCATGTTTTAAAGCGACACATGGGATTTGAAATGAACCGTCATAGCTTTCTACTGAAGATGTGGACTTAGTATACTTAGTATACATGAGCAATTAAGGAAGGAAAGTCGGCGAACCTTTTCTTGATTTTGTTTTTCAAGTTCAGACTTCTTTTATTGTTTTTATTTTCTTGATATCTTTCAATCTTCTCATTACACACTCCATCTCATTTATTGTGCGCTATATCTGCTAATTTATGCTCCAATTTCTTTCATTAATCTTTGACTTTGATAATGCCCGAAAGAGACAGAATTTTCAGTTTTAGCGCTACATCAACTGAATACTTCCCTTGAATACACTTTTAATTTGTCAGTTTATTTCAAAACACTATGGTTAATATCTTTCACAAAAACTTCACTTGTGGTCTGAGCTTTAATAACCAGCAACTAATTCTTTAGGCATTCTTATTGGATATGAAAGGTGCTAAAAGTGCAATCTGATTCCAAAGGGGTAATAATTGTCGTCAGATGAAACATTTGATTCGATACAGACGGCTTCGCTTTGCAAGACGACTCAGGGATAAAGGAATTTGAACTTGAACTTCTTGAAGAAGGAATGCGAACTTGTGTATAAGTTGAATGGGTATAGAATGTGGAAGTATTAGGAATAGATGGTCTTGATACATTCGGGTTGTATTTATTTATTTATTCATTCCTCCATATCATCGCCTCATTGCTATCTTAACGATTCCCTGCTGCCAATCTTCCTCCCCCTTTCCCACCATCTCTTTGCCCATTCTTCCTGCTTTTTTTTCTCTCCTGCTGCCTTCTCTTTCCACATCTTCTCTCTTCCTTTCTCCCTCTCCTCTCTTCATTTCTCTCCTCTTCCCTTTCTCCTATCTCCTTCTCTACTCCATTCTCTTTAGATATTTCTCCAGTTTTCTCGAGGCACTCTAAATACATCTGAAAATTTCTTTGGCAATTGCACACAAAATCTGAAAATCTTCATGGAGATTCTTTCATCTTTATTTACAGCCAATTGCAACTTCTTATTGTGCATCATTTTTAAACTCGGAATAAGTTTTTGTAATAAGAAGAAAGAGGAGATTTATCAAACTATATGATTGATATGCTATTTCCTCCTGGAACTGTGCAATACCTGTACAGGCTTGTAGGTATCACAGAGCGCAGTGGTCAACGAGTTAACATATTCTCCCATTGAACTTTTTCATCAAAATATTGCATCATATTACTTCATATTCCCTTCATCTACCACTCCCCTATCCTCCAATCAATCCCGTCTTCTCCAACAATTGGCTTGTAACCCTGCATCCCAATAATGCTTCAGTCACACCCCTAGTGACTGTCACCCAACAGCGCCAGACTGACCCAAACCCGTACATCACACCAATGTTGAAAGCAGAGTTTATTCATGGTCGGTTAGATGGTGTGACTGTGCTGCAATTGCTTGAGGAGTGTTCTTCCGTATATTGATTGCTTTCATATAAGTAAGATGCATTCAATACTCTATTTGTTTTTACAGGGTTTCCTAAGAAAATAGCCCGAAGAGGGATCTTTTCGAGCACGAATTGCTTTAGGATTTGGACATAGTTACAGTATCGTTATCCCGCCCTCCCTCATTTCTTTATTATGAAAACAATTTAATTTCAAATCATGACTACGGTAAACTTTTTTATTAGCATGTTTCTGAGGAAGGTAAGGGCTGGGCCATTTTTGGTATTTTACCACTTGACTTTCAATCATTTCTGATATTTTATTTCATAGGCAGGTTTACTTTTAGATCCAAATTTAAAGCATTCTTTATGTTCAAAGGTTGTTTATGATGACCTAAAAACTTGCCCTAGGGGTACCCAACATAGCAACAAGTAGTGTATGCATACAAGTAGTATATACCTCGATTTGAAGCATTGTTGTTCAGTTGTTACTAACTGGTATAAGGAGTACCACGTAACTATGTTTGAAGTTGTCTTTCTTTCTCTCTTTTTTTCCTGCCACTCAAAACTAAGCAAATATAACTTTTGCAATCATTAGGGCATTGCCCTTTCTGTCATCCCCAATATTGACCTGTTGCTAAATGTAGTCAAATACAAAGTGACATGAAACTATACACTAGCAATGCAACACTGGACCAAACTTGACATTTGAAAGGATTGAGAGAAAATATGTGAAAGATTGCACCACTATTTCAATTTCATTTGTCAATTTGTCAATTGCCATTGACCCGTACTTTATAACAATCATCGATCAGCTTGTCAGTTCTACATTTGTCAAAATGTAATGTGAACTTTTTTACATTTCCCATTCATAGTTATATTTGTACACGAAATTGTAAGACCAAGAAAAGATTGTTTGCATGCCCAAGAATGCCATTTTAAAAAAAAAAACATGGATGAAGAAGTATTTATTTTTATTTTACTCTTTGAATATGTTTTATTTGAAAAACTAGACCAAAATCTCCAGCCTCGAACATGCTACAACCTTAGAAATTCCCCAAAATGAAAGTATTCCCCAGAACAAGATGTATATTGCTGTCAAAGGGAAGATGGTTACTTTTGGGGCCTAGAAATAGCAATAACCTATTTTTTAAGTAACTCTTTGATACCATATTTATTATGTATTTTTATGAATCTTTAAGATATTTTCTTGTGAATGAGAAGAAAAAAACCCACATAATCAGGTCGGGCGGATTTAAGAGGGTCTTTAGACAGAGGGCAATCGAACAACATTTCGTGTTCTTTATAGCTGTTTAAATTACAGGAATGATAGCTTGACATCTACACATCTTGCCTAATCCTTCCATAGCCAAAATATTTTACTGTGTCACGATTATATGACCTGATGGTTGATAGTTGATAGATGGTGTGTATGATTTAGATGGTGTGTATGATTTATTAGCTCCACATCGTTTGGAGAATCAATTATATATTGATTTAGATCCTCCATGTTTGAAAATGAAAGCTAGAAATGTAATTGATGGCTGAACTCGAAATGTGTTGGATGCCCTTTTCCTTGTGCTTTAACATTCTTTAAATAAAATGAGTGAATATTAAGAACAGATTCAATATTAAAACATATCACTTCTGATAGAATTCTATCTCAATTGGAATAATATATAGAAATGAAGATTTTAGAAGTTATGAATCAAATTTGATCAATGATTGATATCAGATTATAGGCCCACTGATAACTTTAATCATTTACGATGGCCACTTCGAAATATCATCCAAAAGGGGGCATTTTGCTGTCACTATTTGATAATAAATCACTTTGCCTTTCTATATATATCATTAATAGGAAAACTATATGAATAACATCCTGTCAAACTCAGTCTTTTATGAATGAAAGGCCATTCGTAATTATTTATCATTACCATAAAATGTCAGAAGAAATAATTGTTTACGTTTGTCATCAGAAGCTGCAATAAAAGAATGAGCAATTTCCTGTCACAATTTCACCAAATATCTCTCTTTTTGTCAAATACCTTATAAGAACTAGCAATTTTCTGTCAGAATTCCACCAGAAATTTCTCTTATCTTGAAATTCCTTCTGACAGGTGAGGCGTAGAAATGAACCCTTCGTTCAAATTCACATTTTGTTAAATAAAAGAGCCTTTCATGGGGTGTAACTTGTACCGAGGCCTAAAAAACAGTTTGTTTGGTTGCCCTCCAAGGACAGATTATCTGAAATTGGTTCACCTCTTTTTTTCCCCTTTTTTCACTCCTTTCAAAATAAGGTCACAAATATACCAATTGAATAAAAATCAAGGTATAAAAACGGTCTTTTACAATAGTTTTTTGCAATTTGGCCCCGGAAGTAATGAATTTTTCCTCGACAGCAGTAACCATTTGGTTCCATGTAATAATTTGGTTTTTGAGTGATTTCTAAGGTCTTGGAGAGTTTGAGCCCAAAGATTTATGTCTAAATTTTCATGTAAGAGCTAGTCAGAACTAATAGAATGTATATATCTTTTCTGACCGACCGACACAATTTAATATAATGACATTCTTGGGAGACCAAACAATTTCTTTTCTTGGCCTTAGCCTGCTGAAGGCACACCAATAAGTGTTAGGGGTCCGACGCAGAGCGATCCATCATTTGTAACTCTGTACATAATAACCTGTCATAGGGACTACTACGTAGAGATTCATCAACTCCGAGATCGAGATCGGGGATGGAATGGATGGAAGATGGATTAGAAAGCGAGATAATAGAACGGTGGAAGAGAGAGAATGATTGAGAGGAGGAGAGAAGCAAAGAAGAAGAATAAGAGGCAGAAAGAGAGAAAGAAAAAGAGAGATATATATACACACAGACAGATGGAAAAAAGTTGTATGAGAGAATAGAGGGAAATTAATTTAGTAGAGAAATATAGGAAATAAATGAATGATCAGAGAGAGAGAGAGAGAGGAAATAGATAAACTAAGTGGTAGAAATTAAGTTGAAAGGAGAGAGAGACAGAGAAAGAAATAGAGAGGGGGCTGGGGAGAGCAAATGGAGAAAATCGTATGGAAGCTTATTTGAAGAAAAATTCAATTTCAAGTTAGTTTAAGGGGGAAAGAGAAATATACATGTAGGAAAACAAGGGGTAATCAGGGAGGGGAAAGCCAGAAACCAAATGAAGATTCAAGGAGAGATAGATAGAAAGAGAAAGAATGAGAGACAGATAGAAAATAGAGAGAGAGAGGGAGAGGGGGCAGGACAAGAGGTGAATGAAAAATGCTTTCCATAAGGCTTGGGGTCATTCACCCACTCAAAAAGCTATTGCAGTTCGCTTTGCTTGTCTGAATACTGTATAAGCTGAAATTTTCGCGGTGGTTTTATTTTCGCTAATTTTGCGGTTATGGCCTCGCGAAAATTTCCACTCTATATGATGCACATTCATTTGTGTACAAACACTTTCAAAAACGTGAAAATAACAACACGCCAATGTGTCAAACTGGTCAGAAATCGCGAAAATATCTGTACGCCAAAATATTGGCTTATACAGTAATCATTTTACCTGTTGCGTACATCCCCCTTCCCCCATGTTTAATATAAAGCTCTTTGCTACAGGGTGTATAGTTGTCATCTCTTAATTTGATATGATGATTACATTTTTTTTTTTTTACTAGGAATTCGTTTTTATTAGAATTTGTTTAAAAACTTAATTTAATAACCTTGCTGATTGATCACTTTGTTGCTCTTAAATTAAAAATAAATTGAAAGTCATCCAGATGAAACTATGCAATGGGGGGGGGCAATTTTAAAATGAATGACAGAGCTAAAAGCATTAAAGAGAAGGAGAGCGGGGGGGGGGGGGGTAAAGGGGTGGAATTTGTTACCAGTGTGAATTAAATTTTTAATGAAACAGTCAAGAAGGGGAAGTGGAGAGCTATGAATAAACCTGAAGAAATATTAGGAGAAGAGCAGAGAACAACCCTCACTACTGTTAATATCTTGAACTTGGGTCAGTCACCCTTCCCTCGGCTGTAGCTTATTACTTAAAGGCTTTGACTTTGAAATACATCTGATCAGTGATGATCCATCTCGCTTCCACCTATACATCATCGTCATGTCAAAAAGAAATCTTTTTCTCATGCAGTGCCAATGACTTTTCCTCATCAATTATAATGAGATGTATCATTTGGCTTGTCGACGGTATCCCTTTCCTTTCTTCCCGACATGATGGGAGTAGCTTTTTGAAGATGAATCATAAAGTCTGCTCCCTGGAATCTTTAAAGAGTCTGCTTCGTTATGGAAATTGTCCGGTGTCTGGGATTGAGAGCTGGCTTAAGGAAGTCCAGAGGCGAGGCGAGGCGAACACCCCGAAGGACATCATCTTTAATTCTAACAATTCTTTTGTCGCATTGGTCGCGGACGATTCAATGTCATGGCGAGTTCCTTTACTCATTGGCGTTTGGAAAATCAATCCCATCATCAATTCTCAATGGTGATAGTTCGAACCCCTCTGGCCTTTGCACACAATTCCTGCATGGATATTTTTAAAGTGAACATGTTGGATATTTAGTCCAATGTCGGAGCAACAAATTTCACAAGAGTATCTTGCTCCCTTATATAACTTGTGAAAGTGTCTACCTTCGATTTCGCTGGGCCAATCTTCATTTTTATGTGTTTTTTTTACAGTGAATATTTTAGATGTTTGGTCCATCACCCTCATGTCGGAGCAACAAATTTCACAAAGTATCTTGTCCTCTCATATAACTTTTGAAAGTGCCTACCTTCGATTTCGCTGGGCCAATTTTCAGTTTTACGAGCAGACAGATCAAAGGTATAAATTTCATTCCCTCATTAACCTTTCCACAAGAAAATAATTTGACTCCCTGGCGACTGTCTCTTTTTGCCTTTCCCTTTTTAACGTTTCAGGTTTGTAAGCATCGTTAGTGGTATGATGTGCAAACGATGTGTTTTAATATGAATGATGACCTTTTAGGTAAGGTCAACGAGGATAAATCATAAAAGCATGATTTGTCGAAGCCAATTGGAAAAATAAATTCCTATGCCCTTTTGTTTTGCCTTTAGAAGCGGCAAGCCATTTAGAGATTCTGTAGTAATGTCAAAGCATTCACATATATGTAGTTCCCACAGGGCTTTTCAATTGGTCCATTTTATTTTTAGATTTAAAAAAGAATCATGCTTTTAAGTCTCAAATTTTAATAAAAACTAGCTACTTTAACTATCTTCATGAGTGGCAATTCAACCAATTCTCCCAAATTATTTCATTTTTTGAAATTTTTCCGGAAGGGACGCAATCTGAATCATTTCAATTTTGATCATCGAGAGTGGCCTGGAGGACGGGGCATTAACCTCTTCTATCCGAATTCATTTGCATGAATTAAGCTGTTCCTCAATCTAAGATAAACGTTAATGATTCATTTGGACTCTTCACGCTAATAGCTCGCGTGCCCGAAGCACCATAATCCGACAAGGGCAATTTGTTCGAAACCTAGGTACGACAACGGAAGCCGACGGACCTTATTTCCCCTCTGGTTCAATCGCATGTCTTTGAAGTTCTCAAGAGCATGCAGGTCGCAGAATAACTAATAAATTTTGCAATGTTCGGGTCTTATATCAATCTAAGAAATGTTTATAGAAATTCACCTCTTTTGATCTTATAGGAATGAACATTATGCTCTCAAGTGCCTTAGCATGTGCTGTAGTGTCACATGGTTTTCGGCAAATTCATAAAGTATGAATCATCCATTTGAATGTTACCCAGGCTTGTTAAACATTTGTTTAAATTCAACTGTTTGAATTGCCCCATATTACTGTAATTGCAATGGTTGCAATTAAGGGATTGATTTAAGATTCATTAAATTAGTTTTATGATAGTGAAGTATGTTGTAAACTGGGTGTTCAGCATGTGATACATGTTGGAGATTGACTTGATTATAAAAATTCATGTCAGATATTTTTATATAATTTTTGTGAATGTCATAGGAAAGCAATTTGTTAGTTGGATTACCATTGTGTTACACTATTTCAAAACCTAATTTTCTCATATAAATTGGAATCTGGACTATCAAAAAAGATTCACCTTACATTTGAAGAAAAATACCACAAAATGTGTTATTGAAGCTACTCTGAAACTTCTTACTTCAGTAATTTTCATGTGAAACTCTAAAGATTGAGTAATATCTGATGATCAATGTTGCAGGAAAGAAGAGCTAGTATCAGGAACTATTGAGTTAGCATGACACCACATATAGGAAATGGTATATCTTTTGATTGATCTTATCACCGCCATCAGACTGATCATGACCTCTCCGTTCAAAGATGTCACATACTCAGTTACGCAAAAAAAAAATGGTTTGGATGTCCTCAAATCCTATTATTGATAAAAAGCATTTGAAAATATTTCTTTTCTTAATATTTTTAATTATTTCTACACAAGTTCACATGATTTAGTCAGAAAAAAAGATCTGGAAGGGAATGACAAGCCAAAGATAATCTGAAAATGACTATTTGGGTTGTATTCCATATGTTTATTTATAATTTTACTGTGATTTTTCAATTTGAGTGGAAAGTGAAAAAAGCAAAGAAAAAATAGGTCGGGCCATTTTCAGATGGTTGGTCAGTTGAGAGCATCAAACAATTTTTTTTTTTTGTGGGGGGCTAACACATCTGAGTTGACATGATTTGCATGATTTCCACTCTCAATAGATCTTATCTTAATATTGGGGGTAGGTTTATTTTTAGTCTTTATCCCCAAACTCTTGGGTAGTTATTACTCACCATGTAGTGTTTGGGAATAAGACTATATGAATGATAGCTCTCCGAAAGCTACCCCCATGAATATGCTTTAACATGAGTTTCAGTATTTTGTTAGGCATCTTTTCAGACAAATTTTAATTACACAATTAATGAAATAACATAGAAATTGGGGTCTGTTTTTGCAGACTAAATATCATCCAGATACCATAGATAAAATATATAATTTTGATCCATATACATATTTACAGTTTTTTCTATTGAAGGCCACATTTATGAAGATTCTGTAGAAAGATATAATCATGATGTAGAAAATATATTTGCTCCTAAGTTCATCTTACATCTTTATCTCTTTCATAAAGTAGAGCAACACTGTAGTACACAAAAGCTGAAATATAAAGAGACATGCAGAGAGAAAAGATTTTGCAAAGATAATTCTTTCAAGCTTTCTCACCTATAAGCCTAGCCATATTTTCTTTTCAATATGTCTCATCTGATTTAATGGTAGATTTGTGATGGATGCCCATTTCAAATTAGACTGCATAACTGATTTTACGACGTACTTTACGAACGTCACTCATAATCAATTTCATATTTTCTTTTAATGAAGGTGTTAGTTGAAATCTCTGGGGTGGTCTCAGCTATATGTGGTAAATTGGTAGAGAAATCGAGGAAGAAGTAAAAATTATGGGGACTTAGGGTTGGAATATATCCCAGATGAGGTGGAAGCGTGGAGCCGCACGACAATGCTTGCGGAATTTTATTAGCTTGCTTGCACAGACTGTGGCCCTAAAATGAGCCCAGACAAATCCATCATCTTGCCACTAAAATTACTCTGTGTATTGATTATTTCATAAGTTATTGCATGAGAGATAAACATTGGGATGGGAGAAAGAGTGGGAGATAGATGGAGGGACAGATTAGAAGACGATAGAAGAATAGAAAGAGCGTAGAGATTGGGAGAGAGCGAGAGAAGGGGAGTGGAAATTAGAGTGATAAAGAAGAAGGGAAATTGAGAGGGGATCAGAAAGGAGAAGGTTAGGAAGGGACATGTACAGTCATATGGAGAGATGGAGAGAAAAATAGAGAGAGAGAGAGAGAGAGGGGAGAGAGAGAGAGAGAGGGGGAGAGAGAGAGAGAGAGAGAGACGAGAGAGAGGAGGGGAGAGAAGAAAGGAGGCTAAAGAGGAAAGGGATGGAGAAGGAAAGGAGGTGAAAGGGAGGTGAGAGAAAGACAAAGAGACAGACAGAGAAATAAACGGGGAGGGGGGGGGGGGAGAAGGGGGAGAGGGACAATTATTACAGAGGAAAGAGTGGGAGAAACGAGGAGTGGTTAACAATCGAAGGGAGGAAATGAGATAGATAGAATGAACGAACAAACAATTTAGTGCAAATAAATGGCAGGAAGCTGAAAGGAAGAGGGATAAGTCTAGTGGGAGGGAAAGTATTTCAATATAAGAATCAAGAACCAAATTTGATCATGCCAGTTAGAGTTGACTCAACTAATAAATTAATATAATCTAAAATGAGTCAAATTTTGAAAATAGCGGGATGCAAACGCTCGAGAAGGACCCCATTCCAGTCAATATTTTACTGCCATACAGAGCGTGTGTGTTTTGTCCTATAAACCACCCACCGCTCTCCACACGAGTGTTGATACTCCCTCTTCACTGTATTTACCTTCAAGAATTTAATTTGGTTTAATTTATGATGCAGAATGATTTTTTCTCCAACTTATGATCAAGTACTTTTTGCCAAAATCAAACATACTTTTGTCGGTGGGAGGTGCAGTGTATCTATTCATCATAAATTTGGCCATTTTGACGTAGGTTTTGGAGTACTTGTGGATGAATATATGTTTATCTGTGGAATATGCGCTTTGGCCATCATTCCTCGTAAATTTTGTCAGTCAATGTTTAATTTTTGCAGCACACAGAATGTAGCAGATGGGAGAAGAAAGAAGGGAATTAATTTAATATTTTAGAAGATGCACACTATCTGTTACCCATAGAAATTAATGTTTTTTTTTTAAATTGCTCTTGACTAGAAGAGTTTGGAAGATAAGAGGAAACATTGATATAGATAAAGAAAGATAGTAAGGGAGAGTGGGAGAAACAGAGAAATAGAGTGAGAGAGAAGGTCAGAAAGAAGAAGAAAGGGAGGGAGATGAAGAGAAAATTGAAGAACACAGGATCGACAGAACGACTCGCTGAATTGGTATATTAGATGAGAATTTGGATCCGACTGTGTTGGCCAGCCCATATTTATTTAACACTGCAGACCTAAGTGGGTAGCAATTGGAACAAAATTGAATTCTCCTCAATAAAAGGAGGCCAATTTGACTTTGTGTGAATGAATTTCCAAGGAGGTAGATTCGCATTCATCAATCTAGCCACAAAAAAGGACCGTGCTAAAACTATTTTACCAATGATATTGATATCTATTGATAAAATTGTAAAGGTATGATTAAATCAGTCATATTTTTGCACCTTTCTGTGAAGTGATATTATAGTGATGTTAGCTGATAAGAAACCACATTCGTGTATGAGGGCTTCTTTCGAAAACTATCATTTATTTATCATGATTTATTTCTATTTGATTCCCTGATATTACAATAATATGAATACTAGTGACATTCACTTAACCCCAAATCATAAATTCAGATCTCCCTTCACCTCCACTTCTGCAAAGTGACTATCCTCTCCGCATCATTTGGTTTAATCGTCAACCTCTTTGTGTGTAAGATGGATGAAAGAATGACGAGCGTTCAGGAACACTGCCTGATGATATCGGCTCATCCAGGTCAGGCTTTAATAACCTGGGAGAAAAGTTGAATCAATTCACTGGACTAGCGCTGTGAGATGAATGCATGATGGGCGGCGGACATGGGTTATTTATAGATTTTAGTAATATCTTCTTATCCGTAAGCCATCTTTACTATTTTGTATGTTGTTTTGAGGTTATTGGGAGAGCTGAAGATAGAATAAAAGGTCCATGGTGTAATCATTTTCTTTGCTCAATTGATCAGCCCCCCCCCCCATGTCTGTGAAAAAAATATGTTACCGGCCCCTGTGAACCCTAATTTTTAACTGCAATTCGTTTGAAAATGATACATATCAAATTTGAAGCTCTCACTAAAGTTATGTTAGCATATTAGAATCATTTCTAGTGTTATGCAGAGAGAGTAGAGAAAGCCCATTTGAAATATTGAATATGTTCCAAAGTTTTCTTGCAGTTGATAGAAGTTAGGCTTCTTGAATGTATGTATACCTCCCCCCCCCCCTCTCCCAACACATACTGTGCTTTTAGAGCTTCTTGCACGTGACAGAACAAAACAAATCAATAAATATATTTGATTTCCTTGTGAACTTTTTAGAAGAGTTGAACAAAAACAAACAGATTGACAACTTGAAATGAGTCTGAGCCATAATGATGATCGCCTTATTGGATACCTATTGATATAAAGAGCAGTTTGTTATTGTATTCAGTGGTGTTTATCCCAGAATTTATTGGATATTGGAAAGTGCAGTGTGACAGTCCATACACCTTACGAAATGAATCCACGGGCTAAATACTCTCGAAATATGTGTACAGAGCCCGGTGACCGTTTTCAAATGTCATTGGGGTTAAATGGAGCATTATTACGCTACGGGACTTGGCCCATCAGCGATATTATTGGCAGAATCAACATTCCGATACAGGCGACGAAAAGGGAGCGTGATTGAAAAGAGCCTTCGTTATTGTTTAGTTGCTGTGGTTGCCCAGTTCGAGGGTGGTTTGTGAGGAGATTTTCATTGATGGAGGGAGAGGGAGGGGGTCAGAAAAGAAGGACACTAACCATGGCAAGTTTAAGGATTTAAGAGGTGTTGTCCAACAAAGTTACGCTTCAAAATTCCCTTTTAAACGCTTTTGGAAGCAACTAGAATAATTCATTCTCTAAAATTTCCAAGAAAAATTATTAATTTCACTTGTTATGTTTTCTTTTGACGCAGCAGAAGATGGGAACTTTCCATCTCCCGGGATGCAGAAACCTCTCAATGCATGCGCAGGAATAATAATGAAGTAGGAAAGGGGCAAAAAGGTCTAAAAGGATAATCAACTTTTAACTAATAAGGGCACTCAAATGTCCAGCAAAAGTTCTGTTGTAAGTCGTCCTTGTAAACAGATCTCAATAATTTGCAATTAAATTCTCTTAAAAATGTAAAATTTAGGGATTATGCTGCATCAAGAAAAGGCATCTGGGTAACCACTCTTTCGGGTGATATTATGTATTTACTTCATAATATTACATATTGTACAAATATGCAGCAATTAAACTTGCCATAACTCTATAAGGGATCTCCAGCAAAGCCCAAACTCTGCCAATGAATGGTGTAACCCTTTGGTTAAGTGAAACCACTTAACTGTAAGTAAGGGGGATTGGCAGATTATGATAAAAGCAAATAAGACGATTGTTGGGTTTGCTAATAATACATCCCGTGATTGGCAGGTGGGTGAAACGTCGCTAATGATGCGGAAACTTTGAGGGGATACCACCCTAGCACCAAACAAGATGGAGAGGGCGGGATAGATTCTACCCGAGTGAAAGCAAAGAATAGAGGATTAAAAATGTAAATAAAAGGTGGATCTTGATTGATTAGCTGAATTGAAAAGGTCCCAGAGCTCAAATTAGCTTTAATTGTCCGGATGCTTTTTGCTTTGTGGTGCTTGATGTTTAAAATCCATTGAAAATTCCACCAGTTTGTTTTATATATTACTTGTTTATAAATATCTTATTATACTTTACTCTTATTTCTTTAGTTTCATGGTTTACACACAAATATGATAAGATATTGTGTATAATGGGACATTATGCACAATTTGAGTTTTCATAAGTGAATGCAGGATAGCTTGATTTACGCACCAACTTTTTTTTTTAATGCAAAAGCATAAGCATGATAAGTTTAATAATAATAATAAGTTTCATTGAAAATATTTAGAAATATTTTGCTGCGAAAGTATTCAAAATTCCAAACTAAGGAGGGTCTCCCTTCACATACTACCTTTCAATATGCAGAGATACCAACCATTACAGGATATCATTATGCACAATGTGAATTTTCATATGAATGTAAGGCTTTCATCACAAGTGAATGGTTGAGAGTATGTTTAGCATTGTCATATTTATGTTGAGGTGGTGTAGTAGTTCTGACTGTCGCCTTCAACCGGAGGGTCATAGTTTTGAATTCCACTCATGATGTTAATTTCCTTCAGTAAGAAATTTATCCACCTTGTGCTGCACTCAACCCAGGCAAGGTGAATGGGTACCAGTAGGAAGAAATTTCTTAAAGGCAGTGAGCGCCAAATGGTAGCCATGCTATATCCGGGTAATAATGCGACAGAGCACTTGAGAACAATTTGTATTAAGTGCTATATAAATATTATTATAAATAATAACGGTCACCTTTTCCAGCTGTTGCATTATTCACATTTTAATTCCAACCTCATTCATATTTCGGAATGGTTGGCAACTCTGGATATGTAGGAAATGGACTTTCCTCTATGGAAGGACGTCTATTAGCATGAGAGAAGAAGAAAGTATTACTAAGCTCTGGAAGGCAAATATGCTAAATCCACGTGAAAACACTGCCTCTGATCCGCACTTGACTCATGGATAAAGAGAGCACAGGGGAGGGATAAAGAGAGCACAGCGGAGGGAGAACACTTTGGAAATGATAGCATCATTCAGACAACGGAAAATCAGTGTATGAACACCCAAATATCACTCCTATTTGCCATCTGAATAGGGCAAATATGCTAAATCCATGTGAAAACACTGCCTCTAATCCGCACTTGACTCATGGATAAAGAAAGCACAGGGAAGAGAGAACACTTCTGAAATGATAGCATCATTCAGACAACCAAAAATCAATGTATAAATGCCCAAATGTCACTCTTAAATTAATTTTTCTGATCTTAATAGGTCTCAAATATAAAGAAGATGATAAATTTTCATGTCATGACCATAGAAAGTCTTAAAATTGTGGCTGGAGTTAAGATTCACTTTTTTACATTTGTTAATGAATGCACAAGAATTGCGTGTGATTGTGGATGGGGCTAGTTCTGGGCTCTCATTTGGGGTTAGTTAGCATGATGGTATTTTATATTTTTATTTAAGTGTTTCATCTGACCTAAAAAAAGGCAAAAAGAGGGATTTTTTAAATCAGTTATATTGTTTACTTTTGAATTGTGAACCCTTCTTTCCCTTGATGTAATACTGGAAGAATTGAGCAGCATTTTCTGTTGATTTCTGATTGTTTTTTTTGATACGCCATCTTTTCAAATTTTGCACAAATATTTTCTTGTCTGAATGCCCCATGAGTCGCATATTGGGCGGGGGAAAAAGTAGAACATGGTAGGGGATTTTCGATGATGCTAAGACATTCCAAAATCCCTCCCGCAAGCCACAATTTGGCTGATGTAGCAGGGATGCATGCCGATGGGGGGAGCTGGTATCTCAGGGTGCCTGGTGATGATGGTGTGGTGGGTAACTGAGAAAAGGGAAGTGGATGGAGGGGTGTCTCGCAGAAACATTGTATCAGAAGAATTGTGAATGATAGGTGATGTCATCAGCTCTCTCTCTTTGGCACTTTTTCAAATGCATACCTTTGCCCTGGCCTCAATTTACTACATTTCCTTTTGTAATTTTTGTATTGATCATGAAGTCTTTTGATGCATGGTTTTTAATGTAAGATGCCACCAATGTAGCTCTGCTCTGCTGAATTGTTTTGCAAGAGTGAATCCCAGTGTGAATCTTGTGCCGAGTTTACCATCGATTCCACAAAGATTACCGTAGATTCAACAAAGGTTACCGTCAATTCCACAAAGAGAAGCATTGAAGGAATGATATGTTGAGATTCTATACATTCAGCATTGAATATTTACCAAATTTGAATCGGCATGAAGATTTTATGCACTGGGAACTGTACCCTTCAAATATCATTTTTTTCAAAATTTCAGATTTTATGGGGGAATTCAATGATACAAATAGGTATTTTAGTACCCCCCCCCCCCAAAAAAAAATGAAGTGAAATATTACGTTTGTATCCTTGCTGGTGGAAAAACAAGTCTGGTCTGGCAAAGGGTGAATGGCCTAGATACAATAAAAACAGTTATATTTCTTAGGGGTACCTCCCATGTTCATCTTAAAAGAGAGGCTTACTTACGGCATTAAAATTAAGCATGAATTGTTCATGCTTTTGTAGACTCGTCACCAATATGTCACTAATGAACCTCAAGCTGGGATAAGTGCCTAACGTTTAACTCTCTCCATTTAAGTTGAGTGTAAGCCTACATGTTTCATACATTTTAAGTGTATTACCTTCAAAGGCTACAAGTACTTCAGGTCACAGGTCACAGGTCTGTAGCTCATAACCGATCCAAATATTTTCATGGAATTGTGGATAAACTCGAAAACACAGATGAGGTGATGGAAAGATACACTGAACACCCAAATTCACTCTGTATGCCAAAAAACCTTCGGCGTTCCATCAGTGAGGCAGGGGTATGTAGCTTACAACAGATCCAAATATTTTCACAGATTTGTTGGTATAATTGAAGACATAGATGACGTGGTGGAAAGATACACCAAGCGCCCAAATTCACTTCTTATTCCGAAAAAGCCATCGGCGTTTCCATCAGTGATTCATAGATTTTTTTAATTTCGATAATGGATCGTGACAGACTTGAAGAGGGTGATCCCCTATCAGATAGGGAATCCCCCTGAAATCTACACGAGTGTTGGTACGCCGAATTTCAGAGATGCCAACTATTCCGTAATATGCATGAGATGTATTTTCATGTGAATTGAAGGCTTTCTTCACAAGTGAATGACAGAGAGCATGGTTGTAGTTGCCCTGTTTTCTCTCAATTTTTGTAAGCTTTTTCAATATTCGTATTTCAAATTCACCTCAGGCGTATTCCGGAATGGTTGGAATTTCTGCAAGTCTGGGATGACTCCAAACGAAAATGATTCCTTGTCTTCATCAAGTAGGAGAACCTTAGTGATTCAAATGAGGATAAAGTGAATATACAAGGGGTGTTGACATATCGCAGAGTGCATGTGTAGGGGTGACTATGCGTGTTGAAAGGTGTGTGATTTGATGATGAGACAAGAGGGATTAGGCCTATAGGTAGTCACCATGAAGGAATGTGATTAACCTCCACGTTCCTTCAAACGATATAGTTACTCATGCAGGTCGATCTTCCTCTGTTATGAAAGTAATAAATGTGAAATTACAAATCATGATTAGGCCTACTCATTTGGTGAAAGGTGTGTGATTTGATGATGAGACGAGGGATAGTACAGGTAGTCACTTTGAAGGAATGTCAGTGAAATCTACCATAAAAGACAAGATACCTACTTTAATAAGCTATTATTAATCATTCAGGTCGATCTATCTCTGCTATGAAATACATAAAATACAAAAAGTGAAATTATAAATGATAACTCATTTAGTGAAAGGTATGTGATCTGATGACAAAACTGGAGTGATTAAAGGTACTCACAAGAAATGTGATTAAACATCATCAATATAGTTCTACTACTGTTAACATGCAATCAATCCAATTCAACTTTGGTATTACTTGAAATCTTACATGAATATTTCATGTTGACATGTCAGGACTGAGCAATACTTGACATTTATCTCTCTTATCTTTAATCGTTCAAAATCAAACCTGCTGCATGTTCATCCTCATATCTGTTCATGCAGATAAGCTGCAGAGGGAATTCCTATATATATCCTTCAAATTCACCAGCATCACCGTGATCACGGTAGAAAGCGGGTCATAATTTCTGAGATTTGTCCCCAATTAACAGGAGACAGAAAGTGTGCCGCATCCCGGGATAATTTGATTAGAAATGGATTTAAGGTCGAGTTAGATGTGCTAAGGAGTGTGGAGAGATCCGAGCGATCATACCGTGAATCATATAATTTTTTGCGTTTCGGAATGATGTCATCATGTTATCCTCCAACATTTTTTGTTAAAACCCACTTTTATTTTACGTTTGCTTTGTCCATTCTTTTTTATGATAGATCACCTAACCCCAAAAAAGAAGAAATATATTTGCTTTCTAGCCAACTTCCTTTTTGTGCGAGTTTACAAAGAGATGACCACCTCCCTTCTCTCTCTCTCCCTCAGGCGTCAAGTCATTTTGAATATAACGCATTGATGCTTTTAATGCATCTTCCCTTTTCTTTTCGGCCAGCGTTATTCAGGCCACTTTTTGTTGCAATTCCGTGACCTTAATACTTCCATTAACTAAATGCACAGTCCTGTCGGAAACTCAGAATCTCTAATGAGTTGAGTAGCATTGAACAAAAGGATTATGAAAACATATTAGTGAAATATGAATTTTTGAATTGGAGCTGTCTTGGTAAATGGCACACTTCCCGATGTTGTACTATTCGTCGAGGTTCACTGGCTCTTTCGAGGGAATCGCCTTTGTCTTGTCCTTTTCGCAAGACAAAGTCAATTATCCGCTGCGATAGAGAAGTCGTTTCCACAAACCTTCCCTCCTTTGCGTTGCTACCAGTTTGCACTGGAAGTGATTAGTGTCGGCTTTTCGTGGAGGGGTGTTTGAGCGAAGAAAAGTGCTTCTCCACCATGCATTATCAGCTGTTAAATGGCACAATAAATGTCCCTCTCGTTCCCCACTGCACTTTCGTCTGCAGATCCAGCATTCCCTGATGTGCGAATTCATACCCGCACTCTCATTAGCGCCACTACCGAAATTGTGAATCGCCGTTTAAGGGGCGGCATGATCACCGTCATTATCGCGGTGGCGTTTATACGCCTCGGGGCAGCGTCGCAGCCGTGGCTTTTGTTGTTGCGCAACAGCGTGGAAATGCACTTGTTTCTACAACATAAAAGGTGTGAAAATAATAGGATGTAAATTACCACCGAAGTGAGAGGGTCGGCGCATCATCGCAGTCGGTCGGCACGGCGCGGAAACAACAAAGGAAATGTCCGCCTTCTAGTTTTCTCTCCCCTTCCCGTCACATCATGTCCGCCGCTAGATTAATTAGATGATGAGGAGAAACATGAGCTCATTGGACATGACGGGTTATCCCAATTTATGAACACTTCCTCCGCACTCCCAAGGCACTTAAGATATGACGATCTGTCTCCCTGGGCTCTTAGGGACCTGCCCATTTCTTTAGCTAAGAAAACAATGTACCTTCCCTTCGCGGGAGTAAAAAAATCATTTTCATTAAAAAAAATATATAATCTCATCAATTTACTGAGGATCATAATGTTATTACCTAAGAAAACAATGTACTTTTCCCTTCTAGGATGGGAAAAAAAGATTTTCATTCAGAAAAAAATATAATCTCATCAATCCATTGAGGATCATAATGTTATTACCTAAGAAAGCAATGTACCTGCTCCTAGTGGAAGCGAAAAAACCTTTTTCATTCAGAAAAAAATATATCCTCTCATCAATTTATTGAGGATGATAATGTTATTATTCCAGAGGCTTATGGCCATACCGCTAGCCTAAACCCAATGCCTGTAGTTCTCTGATAATAAAAGAACTTATGATTCAATGACCTGAATGTGGAGCATATAGAATTCTATCAAGATGTTTGTCGGATTTTGGGAGAGCAAAGAAGTATTATAATGACGAATGGATGATCTAAAAGTAGACAACAAACAGTGAGGCATATTGTTACAACACTTGTGAACCAGTCTCAAAGAGCTACATATATATTTCAATAGAAATGAATATATATTATTGTTTCCATTAGGATTTTATATCGTTCATGCTGCAGGCTCTGTAGCTTTGAACAGTTTGTTAGATTTGTCTGAAATAAAACAAATGAAAAATGATTTGTGATGTCTTCAAGTAAATTTAGAAAACATTAAGAAGAGATTCGCAACTCTGAGGAAACATATAAAACATGAAGTGGGCTTTTTAATAGAGCCATCGAGACGGCAATAGTCTCCAGCTCTTGTCTTTTCCCCATCTCGTACTTTCCAAAGACGGTGAGTAATATAGGAGAACTCTAAGTATACACACTTGATATAGGCACCTGGCCTCTTCAACCAGGCATCATTCACTTTGGCACCATCCGATGTCTGGAGACAGAAAATAAAGCTTTTGAATCATGCAGTCTACAATATCAAGTTATCTATCAAGTTTTGAGAGAAATGGGAAAGAGAGAGCGGGGTAGAGGTAGCATAAGTTTGCAAAGAAACAAGCTAAAACATTTATATAATATTGGATGGCAATGAATGGAATACCAGGGAATATTGCACGAGTTAGGGAAACATTGGCCCTAACGAGTGCAATATTCCCGGTATTTCATGAAAGAAAGCCATCCACTATAATTATTATCTTAACATTAAGCCTTTATTTGACTTACCGGTATTATTGTAGAAGTACCGGTACCAGAATGCTGATCACTGCTTTGCACATGCGTGAAATTGAAGCCGTGCAACATGGCCTAATGTTGCACGGCTTAAAACTTTCATATAGATAATAATGGATGATAATAACCTAAAAATATTATCAAAAAGAGGAAAATTGAAAGGAATTCACAGACCAATTTGTTTTCTTTTTTAGATGGATAACCAAGCAAAGCTATGGCATTGATACTTGTTGCCTTTCGAACCTGAGAGAAATGGAAAGAAAATCCAAGGCTATGTCATCAAGAAAGCCTTATTGTATTGAGACCTTGATGATGTATAGATATCAGAAATATTCATTCTACATTTGACATCATTTTAAAGTAAAGTTTAGCATTATGATAAATATTGCTGGAGATAATTTAAAGTAAATATAGGCTGAAAGCACACTCGACTTGAAAGTTTGTTATGGGGAAGATGAGGTTTAATATGCAAATGACACAGATAGGGCTAGTTTTTGTAATAAAGACATCACGCCATAAAGGTTTGCAGTATGGTGACTAAACTTTGCCATCTTTGGGATGTACCCAGGTTGAACTTGTAGATCGACAGACCCATTCAAATCTGAATTAGTCACAGAGCAAAGTCACTACAAATCCACTACACAGCACAGGGATTCCCTCATCCAAACAAATTAAAGAAATGAATTTTTGATTAATGTTTCTCTAGTAATGACAGCTATTTCTCCTCCTTCCGCACCGAGGAGAGCGCAGCCCGGCTCGTTAACGGAACTCCACCGGCTTGCGCGGTGAGCCATGTTGATTCTACGCATATACGTCTTGGGCTTAATGAGATCTCGTAGTGAGGGGTTGATTATTAATTGTGCCGCTGCTTTTCTTGTGCCCTGATAGATTGTTTGATCAATGCGTCTTATGAGTGGATGAGTAATTGATTAATGATGATCTGGATAAGCTGTTTATACGACCGCACATGCATCACCGGTTGACGCTCATTCAGCCATCGTAGCAACAAAACTTTCCCTTCATGATCTTCATGATTTATTCAATTTTCGAAAAACCTTGAAACCTAGATATTCTGTTGTTTGTTTTGTTTACTTTCTCCCCTTGAGCAGGTCGTTTGCGAATCTGGCTTAGTGGTCTAATTAATGACCCGGCTGTGTACCCATAAAGTCGTCCCCAAGGAAGTCTTCAAACGGTTTGGGAATAATGCCGCCATTCCTCATGTAAAAAATATTGCTATTCAGAGATTATTTGTAGGATTTCGCTACTTTGTAACCTCATAATGCTAATGAGGTTCACATAGAGTTTTACTGCATCTCTAATGATTCCAGTTCTTTTCACAACAAAAGCGGCAACATTATTGAAAGAGATACCAGTTACTTTTTTTTTCATCCCTCTCTTCTTCCTCCGTTGTGTTGGCTGATATGGGCATATTGGCAAGTCTTTAATATTTATCTTCTTATATAGCTAATGTAGGCATAGAGAGCAGAAGTTAATGAATAGTTCAGTAATTGATAATTTACATGATATTTGCACCTATTTTTGTTTCAATAGTCATCTCAATTTAAAACTTGCATCAACGAATACAAAGTAGATATAACGAAATATAGTAATATGCTTTGAAATACATAAGATTGTACTGTATCTGATAAATGACATATATGTGAATGATTTGATCGTCTTTGTTTGCTGTAACACCCATTCTGGGACCCTGGGAAATAGGAAATATCCAGTGAATAATATCCTGTATTGCACATGATAAACCGATGGTGGATCGAGCAGAAAGATATCCTTTGTACTTTCTTAAACCCCTGTACATTTTCCTCTCCAGTGGACCTGTCTGAGTCTTTAAGAGAAACAGGTTCGCCCTTAACCCTTCCATGCTCAGATGTATCAACCCGATGATAAAACGCATGCAGGTAGCTGTGAGTGGGTTGAAATGGCCTCAGTTTCACTTTGATTTTTCCGACCATGTACCCCTCTTCACAAAAGCCTCCATTATTCACACCAACCCATATTAGACATCAAACTCGCTCTCAGCCAATCACACCCCTCCGTTTCTGTAGCTTTTAACAGAACTCTGTTCTGTATTGATTAGCACGTCCAGTGAAACAGGGTCCATGGTAAGTGAAGTGCGTCTAATCCGTCGCAAGGCCACACCCCCAGACAATGGGGCAGGGGCACCCCTAGACCGCTCTGGACAGACACCCCAAGGATACCAACATCCCCCCTCTAGAACCTCTAAGGACCCTTCTTCACACCTCCTCCACTAACACCATTCTCCCTGTTTATTTGTTATCAAGTATTATGACACGATTAGAAAGAGCCCCCTGGCCCCGAATCAAAATTACTAATCACATCCTAAATTTTGCTTCCGCATTAATCCCTCATTGATTCTATGCATGAGATCTATGCAGAATACTGAAGTCGCTGATGTATGTTCCATTGTTGTGACATCCTCATGTCTACAGCTTCTTGTATGCATCTACTTTGTGTATTTCTTGTGTGGTATATCCAAGGAATATACCCCTTTCATCACACCTCTTCCTTATTGATCTTTTGAGACATTAGGCTCTAAAATACCCCTTTCTAAAATTAGGATCGGCTGAACTTTTCAGAAATTATTACTTTGCAATTCACTTAAAACATTTTAGTGTGTAGTGTTATTTTACATATAATCTCTTGCTCTTTCTGTTATAACATGGATCTTTAATACGTCCATGGTTATAAGAGACAAACAAGTTTTAGAATAGCAAACTGAAGTCCCCCCCCCCC
>BQKZ01001113.1:31343-42750 GCA_036244855.1 Temnopleurus reevesii
CCCCCCCCCCCAAAAAAAAAACATCACTTATCTCTCTCACCCTCTCTTTCTCCTTACCTATTTTCCCATTTATTTGCACCTTTCCTCTCTTTTTTCTTTCTTTTTACTAATGTTTTCTTGTATATTCTCCATTTAACTCCCCTCTGATAAACGCACTCCATCTCACTCCCCCTTGCTCCTCCCCCTACCTCTCTCTTTCTTTCTATCAATCCGTGTAGCATATTTTTCCTGTAGACTGCATTTCATGTTTTATGAATTCAAATTTCTTCAATCAAAGCTGTATATGTATGTAGGATGAATGCACCTCCCACTTATTTATTGCAATTGATCAATCTTATGAGTCTGCTCCACCAAGCTTGCTTCAAGCTAGGAGACACACTTATTATCATCAAATCATTTGCAAAGAGATAAATAGTTTCCTTCTTGTTGGCATTTTCGGATTTTAATATTCATTGTCGTCTTTATGAAAATCAGGGTACTCATTTTCAAGCTATGTAGGCCTGTGTTACAAGAGATCCTTTGGTTTTTTTTAAACCAAGCATGTAGTTACAAGCAGTGAATATATCTTTGTGAAGTTTATGGAAGGTGTTACAGAAAACAAATTGTGTTCATGTTGTCAGCCTTGTTCATTAAACGGGTATTGGAAGTTTCATTTATATCCTCAGCTTTTTTACGAACTGGCCTATAAGTATGGGGGCTTGAACACGTAGAAACCCCGAGAAACGTCAAGTACAATGGCATACCACTTAAATTTAATGTATTGCTATGCCTGGTTCGTACAACCACCACTCACTAGTAGGCCGGTTCGTAAAATCAGTGACTATATTCATATTCCATAGATGTATTCAAATGCTATCCCTAGCTCTCTATCAGTCATTGACCTTGCTATACCAATGATTGTAATTCCCAATTCTTCTACCAGTACCAGTTCCCCCATTTGTATCCCCTGAAGGGGGTAGATGTGGTTAACCCTATCATTAACAGTGTTATGAATCATTAATGCGCCTACTTACCAGCCACAAAGGCCGAACTGAAAACAAACCGCCGAACATCGCTTACAATACATATATCAGACCGCTGGCTCCGATGTTAAAATCACCGAACCGGGAGAAGTAGCTGATTGATTTTTTAAGTTGTATTTCGTAGGTTAAATCGGAGAGACTTTCGCAAGTCATTGTGCTCGAATTTAAATGTAATGATAGGCATTTTGGGAGAATCACGCCGCCTTTGTTGCATTTGTCGAAGTTTATCTATCTATTCTTTGAAAATGTTCGGTCTTATTTCCAAGGGGAATAACCGAGCCATAAAATGTCTCTGATGTCATTGGTAAAAGGAGGGATTTTTAAAAATTGTTGGTCGAGTATGAGAGATGGTGCCAGAGCGTAATGGGATATAATCATAGGGTAGACGCAACGGAACATTAAACACAATTATTTCAAAGTATGAGAATGTCCTTGGCATGCTGTACTGAATATTTCTATGAATATTGCCATCAAAAGTATTGTTTTCATAATTCCCTCACTGTTGGATTTGCCTTCTCATTTTGTGCAATCTATATGTCCACGATATTCCAGCATTGTAGTTGAGATGCTATGTTTTATCATCTGTAGACTGATACTATGAATAGCGTCGGCCTGTTTACTTTTTACAATCACTTTAGAAAATACTGCAAATGTGTTGATGATTATGAGAAACCTAACATTGAAAGTCATTACAAAAGTCTGAGACATTGTTTTCAAACAACGTTTTTTATTGGCTTTAAAATAAAAAAATTATTACGGGAAGCTACCATCTCCCCTGCCTTAAATGATATCACAAAAAGAACAACAAACATATGAGATGTGATGAACAGTAGAATGTAAAAGCAAGAAAGTATTGCAGATAATAATAAGTAAAGTAGATCGAAGTAGGAAGCAAGATTCACAGAATTCAAGCAACTCTACTCCATGTTTACATTCTTACAATAAGACTCTGTGAAGTAGGTATTGTGAGGTGTGTGGAGAGGATGAGAGTTTGCTTGAACCAGGGCCATGTATTCACTCTGTTGCTTACCCCTTGACAAAGATTTATTTGGTTATCACACTTTGGTTCTTTGTCCTCTAATCGAAGTGTCATAACATGATATGCCCAGAGTGACAGGAGGGGAATATACATTGATATGACTGATTCTAACTGGGAGAGATGAGTGAAATTGGCACTCCCCCCAAAATAATAATAATAATGAATAAATAACAAATTGTACAAGTTTGTACATTGTATTCCATCTACAGCCTACCATTGCACCATCCTTGGCACTGAGAAGCAGAAAAAAGGTCATCTGATAAAATTTAGGACCCCTTTTTACCAAAAATTTGGTGCCCCCCAACTCTGACCCTGGGTGCCCAAGCCCCCAAAGCCACGCCCCCCCTACGGTGCTTTCATGTGAATGAATATCTGAGCATTTTACAGATTTTCTTCATTACAAAATAATTACTTTAATCTTGGAACAACCTTTAATGTCATCATACAGTAGGTGTTGGTTAATATAGCACAGGCCACAAGCAGAAGTTGAAGAGGGGTGTACAGCTGACACTATCTACAATGATGTACAGAAACTTTAACAAAGCCTGCCGAAAACTGTGCAGCAGTCAAAGTGGGACACACAGAAAGTGATCAGAGGGTATGATAAATTGCTTTGTAATTAGTAGTTATTCCGTGAATTGCTTCATAATTAGAACTCATTTCTTGAATTGGGTAGGACTCAAACACAAACTCCTATTCATATTTGACAGGAATGGTCCATTTATCACCTTGCCACCCTCATGGAATAATAATCATCTATCGTTATAATTGCCAATTCGAAGATTGATAGGATTATATGTCAAACATCTCTCCCTCCAGAGAGTACCGTCTTTCTCAGGTGATGTTTCCTTTTTTCAGACGTTGATTCCTTCATTGATTTTTTTTTTCTCGTTTTATGCCTCTTTTCTTGTCGGGTATTTCACAACAAGTTCTTAATAGAAGCACCCACACTGGCCACGTGAGCTCAAATTTCTACTCCATTCAAGAGGTGCTTGGTTGAGTGACGTTCATTGATCGACTGGGTTATTGGGGGCATAATGGGCCCATGGGGGTAGAAAAAGCTAATTTGTGTAATTTTAAGAATTAGAAGTCTATGATAATATGATAATTATAATAATAATAATAATAATAATTAGATAATTTATATAGCGCAGTCACTATATGGATATCCTCTACTGCGCTGTGATGTTAGGGTCTGTGGATATTGTTACAAAAATAATGCAAAATAAATTAGTAACAAAAACAGAGCCCTGATATGGAGAGCTACACATGCAATGCATGCTAATCAAAGACAGGTGGAAGGAAAACCTTGCTATTCAATTTTCATATAGTAATTGATACTTTAAATATGTACTAAATGACTATTGTACGAATGTTGCGTTATGCAAAATTAATAGGAACTATAGATATGATTATTTATGTGGAATAGTTAGTATACACGCAGATGCCAAAGGGGCATATGTTTGTACATTTGTCAGATTATCCATCCAGCATAGTTTTGATGAAATAAACTAGTTGATTTTTGCATATTGCGGACAGGCTTGAATACAAAAGGATGATTAATGTCCCCAATCTTGAAATCATGTTGCGATTCATCAGCCGGTGGTCGAGAAAGGGGGTCGAAGTGTGCTGCAGCCATATTAATCCAGCATGTTTGTATGTACAGCTCTTTGTATGCAAAAAACTATTATCCAACATACCCCGAGTTGGGGATTCCTTGAATATCTCGTGCTGAGAACCCCAACTTCTTCCTCCAATTGTGAATAAGACGAGTCTTCCAAAGTGACAGACAGACGGAAGTAACAAGAAAAGAAACGAAGGATTCTCGGCCTACCGGGGGATTACTTCCATGCGAGTTTTGTCAGGTCCCTTTTCGGACTTCTCTCCCGACATCTTTTGTGTAGAGGTCAATGGGGAGATGTGAGATGGGTTCAAATCTTGTCTGAGAAGGGGGCAGGTGTGTNATAATCCCCCATGTTTATAAAACTAGAAACATACATTCATTAGTTGTCACAAACCAGGTTATAGGTGGGATGTCCCCCCCCCCCCCCCCACAAAAAAAAGGTTTTTACTATGTGGTTTAATTGTGGCATCAATTTTTTTTTTAATGATTTTTAGCATATTAGTCCATGCAAAACACCAAATCGAGGGAGGGGGAAGCACCATTTGCAGTGCATATTTTTACTCTAATATTTCTATGATAGCACCTAGAGTGCAAGATAATTAGCACTTTTATTGCAGTCTGCATGCAAAAACATGTTGAAACAGCTAGCTTCAGTTGTTATAGTGCATCGTGTTCATGAAAGTCATGTTAAAGACACCAGATCAAGAGGTGCAATAGCACTCAGAGTGCTATCATAACCATTATATGCTCTAAAAAGTAGCACTTACATTAGCATTTCAATCTTTAGCACATTGCGACTGTATTTTGGAAATGTCACATGAGTCATGTTAGAGCACGTCAGATCAGGAGGGGGGTAATCAATATGCCCCTATTAAGACCCAGACAAACATCCCTCTTAAATCATTAATACATTGAATAGGTGCGATGTGTGCCTCTTGTCATGTTATTATTCTGTGTGCTCCTACTCAAGGAAAGTGTAATAGTTCTTTGCACAAACAAGTGTCCATGTGACTTGAATGTGCTGTGAGATGGAGCGGGTGGACATTGGATAACGTTGGAGTACCTTGGAAAATGGGGAATAATTACAAAGTTTGTTTTATTTCAACATCAATTGTGACTGTCCATGTTTCTGAAATGACTTCTGAAATGGTATAAAGAACAGTTCATAAACATAGATAATCTCAAAACAGGAGCAGGTTGGATTTGTGGAAAAAGGAATAATGGCAAAATTGCATTGAGGTTGTGGAAACTATCAAGGAGAATAGATTGATTGCTTTTCAACTCTCATGAATAAATCTGCAAGTATGCAGCTTTATTTGGAGGATCATCTTTGTCTTTAGAGAATTGTGAAGTTGTACAATAATAGCAAGATGTTAATGACTTAAAGAATATGATGGAAACAGAGGAAGACTTTACACAAGAAAGGAGAAGAGGTCACTCGAAATTATGGAGGTAATCTTGAAGCAGTTCTTCAGTAGATACTGAGCTATCACTATATTGGGATGGTATTTGATGCCAATGAATTCTGGTTTGATCGTTTTTAGGATTTCTTTCATTTCGACATCTTACAAATACATTGCAAATGATTCACAATTCCCTGGTTTTTGCTAGATTAGAATTTTTCCATATCAAATATATTCATGTGAGCTTGATCTGGTTTGTTGTTCTTTTGTTTTCTCAAAAACAAAAAGAAACAGATAGATATGATTAATTTTCTATTTTTCAAAGAGTCATATTAGAAATAGGTTATAAGCACCCCCAAAAGACGCCCCAACCAGATCAAGCTCCCCCTGGAAATGAATCCTTCATTTCACCTTCAGGTGAAATAGAAATGTATGATTTTATATCTGAGTCATCTGATGCTATTGTCATATTGGGAGTGAAATTTGAATAGAGTACCAGGGGAGAGCTCTATTCTAAAGAAGATGGAGGGAATCTGTGTTTTGATTACTAATGGAACTAGGTTCCTACTGCGTGCCCTTGGTGGGAGACGCGATATGCTTTGATATGATATGCTCTGGTACGTTTTCGGACTAATTGATGAGCCATACATTAACTTGTGATAATGTTTCTATGTCTGCAGACGTCAAGGTGGTCCTAACAGAAAAATCAGGAGATGAGTCATCAAACCATTAGAGTAAAAGAAACCAAATAGTAATATTTCATTGCTCGATGTATTTCACAAAATGCAAGGTTTTTCATCTACCACGAGACGGGGGATACAAATACATGACATCATCATTGCCA
The DNA here is from genome assembly GCA_036244855.1 of Temnopleurus reevesii. NCBI lineage: Eukaryota > Metazoa > Echinodermata > Echinoidea > Temnopleuroida > Temnopleuridae > Temnopleurus > Temnopleurus reevesii. The sequence continues at coordinate 37,276 of BQKZ01001113.1, forward strand.
TCGATTTCAAAACCGATCTGTTACAATGACACCCTGCAAGCGAGGGAACTTTTCCCCATTTAGGAGCAGGGGAGACTATCTATCTGTACGCGACGGTAGATGTCTCGGTTACTCCGGCCACGCAAACAATCGCTTCTTCCGTGCCCGGAACAAGCACATTGTTCCCCTCGTCAAAATTGCAGCGGTGTCTTTTGTAGGTCGCAATCGGGGTGGAAGGGAATTCATGGTCGCGGGAAACGCGTGGCTTTTTACGTCGTGTGGCGTGTCGTCTGGGCCGACGCCAATGCAGAAGATCAATGACTCCTCACTCCAACTCTCTTTCTTCTTTTTTTTTATCTCTCCCTCTCCACGTCTCTCCCATCTTCCCTTGTCTTTACGTGTAGACACTCGCACGCCGGTCGGTAAAACAAGCCAAATAGTAGCACAGATGTGTACGCTTTCTTTCATTCCCAATGTCGTGGTGGGAATATCGAGCGAGGATGGGAGGGAAAAATGATATTTCATTGATGGAAAGTCAAGCAATAGGGAATGGGGCCATTGTGTTTGATCACAAGACGACAGTAATCAGTCCATACGAAGGAGAGACGACGCTCGAGAGAAGAATTGGTTACAATTAAACGTTTCTGATGACCTAAATTGCTCCATAGGCATGCTGTGAGGCTACTATACCAATAATACATGCGTCTCGCCCCATTTCTATTTACTTAGATAATATCATATGACTGAAAGTTGCTAGAAATACATTAGAATGGAAAAATTGGAATGAGGTATAATTCAAGGCTTTTGCATGATGACTCAGTTAGGTCTATAGAATTGATCACAATTGCATGTTCTCAAAGTTTCAAATTACTTTGTTTAAAGTCTGAGAACACAATCTCATTCACGTAATTTAGGGTTTGATTGTCCGGGTTCTAGTTCGAGAACACAATTAGTAGATGATTGTTAGGCAATGTGTAGGAAAAAGTACATTCTCTGGAAATTAGGATTCTTGCATGAAAATACACATGTACAATACAAGAGCTAATAAAAAACTGACTCTTTAAAAGGTGGAGAAAAATTAAAAGGAGATGCTCGTGGTATGTGAATTTCATCTAATTAAAGGTCATAGAATACAATATTCTACTTTTCCTTCAAGATGCACATAAACATTCATATTTCATATTTTTCTAGATATATGAATGCTGATAAGAGCACAGAAAGAGTGAAAGGCCTGATTTTTTTTGTGGCAATTAAACTTCTCTGCCAAATCTAAGAAACACACAGAGATATCAAGTTCTAATCCATATCAATATTCAGGTCATGTGCAAGATGATAGCATCCAGTGGTTTCACTTCCGCCAGCTCTCAAAAGCTTAAAAATGAAATGCGATACAGGTAACGTTTGAAATCTCTTTACTTCATTAGCGTGCAAAGAGGATAATCTAATCAAGGGATGAAACACTCCACAGACTCTCTGTAGTATTCTTCGTGGTATTTTTGGCTTCAATTACAATCTTGCTCACTGGCCAGTAAATTTGCCTGGAAATATCTCCTTAAAATTTCTCTCAGTTGCCAGAAATGCGACAAAAGTGTTACCAGGTAGAAAATGGAACAAGATTACTCGCGACGAACGAAGGTGTGCTAGCCTCTAGGAAGAATCTTGTTGTAATGCGTTGCGAAATTCTCCGTGGTTAAATGAAATTGAGACAATTAAATCATGGAGTTAATATAGCTGGGAGGAATGGAGAGATATATCAAACCAGTAGCCTTCGGATAGGTGGAGATAAAAATGTCAAAAAAGCAAAAGCAGCGCCAAAATGTGTTTGTTTAGGTTAGTATTTGGTTCCACAAACTCATTCTTTTAGGCATTGACAGTATTAATTTGATTTGACTTTTATACTGTGTTTTGTTCTTCTGCATGCACCTAACTTCACAGTAGTACATACAAATTTTGTGTCAGGTTTTTTGCTCATCTGAACCTCTCTCTCTCTCTCTCTCTCTATCTCCCCAATTATGACAAATTATGTCGCTCCCATGTCTTCCAGCGGTAAACAACTCAAAAGAGAAATAACATGAATAATCACAATTTCCACATTTTTGGTGTCAACAAATTGAAATTCCTCATGTACCACTCTGTGGGTATAAAGGACCAATTTGTTATGATGCCACGTTCGGGTGCGCGGAGAGGTCGTGATATAATAGGTTCCGTGATTCTCTGCCACGAGCGACAAGCCAGTGAACTTCCGTAATTTATCAATATCGCGACAATCGCAGCCCGTAACCGTGGAATACATAGAGAAGCTCTTCAGGCTGTGGCTTACTCTAGTTATATAGCATTCGTTTAAATTAATTACGATGTGCGATATAGTCTTGGGACCTCGACTGGATTGGAATATTAACCTCTTGAATACTGGGTTTGCCAATTCCTTTGGGAGGAGTATTGGATCCATTGGGAAATGAATGGAATTGGTTACGATTAAATATGATTTGATTGTTTAATTTGAAATTTCACCTGTTGAATTTGTCTTTTATATGATAACTTGCTCTGATTAATTCCCTCTGTTATTTTGATTTTAAAATCAATGTTTTCCATTCTGTAAATATTTTGTTACTTCAAAATTCTTATTGGTCATTTGTTTGTACGTAAATGCTTTGTCATGTAGGAAATTTGTTGCTATGTATGTATGTTTATAGAGTCACTATTCTACTTTTTTTTTAATTATTACAATATCGTAGCACATCCACCTTAAAACAAATTCAAATTAGATCCTTTAAATGTTAGGCAAGAGAAATAAGACAGGACTGTTTTAACTCAAAATAGAAAAAAAAATAAGCTGAGTGCAAAATCTTATCCAATTTGTTTAAACAAAGAATAATATTTCAATGAAAATGTTTAGCAAACATAAAGCTGGTGGATAATCACTTTATAAATCAATATTTTATCTATCTGCCCAGAGTGGATAAATAAATAATGGAAGGAATTTAAAAGCTATTTCTCTTCTTGCCTCCCACGATCACTTGCGGCACAAAAGTGTTGTTTCCATCTGAAATGCCCCATTATAAATATCACTTTTGATGTCTCCCTTTAAATCTTGCAATAGCCTTACAGGTATCTATAAGCTTAGAAGTGTAGTCAAAGTGTTTGTTTTGATGAGCTTGGGGAAGAATAGAAAAGAAGATACAACCTTCAAAAGGGATTTGGATTATATATTTCTTTAGTTTTGGGCTGGTGAAAACAGAATTGATATTTGTAAGCCCCTTCTTGTTTGATGTAAGCCGCACAGGACAATTGGAACAATAGGCGGGGTTCGTGAAGCGGAAAGTATACTGTCATCCAGGGTAGGGGCCGGTATATGGAACAGTATATAGGGCAGGATGTCCCTCCACATGGTGATTTGAGTGCAAGAAGGCAGCAGGATCACATTTTGGTAGCCTCAAACTATTGAAAAGCAAGAAGGCATTAGGATCACATTTTTAATAAAAAATTAACTCTAGGGAAACAAAAAAAAAAAAGAAAAAAAAAAAAAAACAAATAAAAAAAAAAAGAAAAATATAAGTAAATCTTCATGTGGATTTATAAAAAAATGTGAAACATAATAACTTCTTACAACATTTCATTGCTATTAATTGTAAACAAAGAGATTATAACTTGATATTAGTCGCATTTTATGAAGGATCTTGGGATTTTATGTGTGTTTGTTGTTGTTACAGCTTTGTTTTTTGCTTTTCTTTCAGGACATATCTGTCCTTTCTGACCACTTGTTCACTTGTTTACAAATTATCAGTGCTTTTGAAGGTTGATTATCATTTTCAAGTTGTAAATATTTTGTGATATCTGCTTAATTCCATTGATATTTTCAAGGGTTTTAACATTTCTTTCATGAATTATGAAATTTGCATGAAATACAGTATTGACATTGACAGATTGCTATTAAAAGGGTCAATAGTTTTCAAGGTATTTTCTAATGTGGGAGTAGGAAGTTTTTGATTAGTTTGTACAGTAATTCATCTTGATTCCATTGATTATAAAGCGTCCTTATAGTATCCTCAGAGATTAAAGGCAAGCAACTCTGAAATGATGAAAATTGAGAGAAATTGATAATGATCTTAGACTAGAGTTGGAGGATAATAGAGATTAGATTATTCAAGGATGAAAAGACACACTTTCATTACTGTGATGTGGACTATAGTATTGGGATTAACTGGGGCAATAGAGGGTTATAGGGTATTAAGACTAAGGCAATTATAGAATGCTCTTGCTTGTGATGGATATGGGGATTAGAGGAGGAAATGTTTAATCCTTGGACCCTCATATATTGTTTGAATATTTTGAAAGCATTCCTGACAAGATTAGACCACTCATTTACCTATTAACTCATCAAATGCTAAAGCCCCGGTCACATAGGACCCCGGAAGCAACACGATTCTCCCCGACTCGTTGTTCTGAGGCACTTAACTGTGAATTAAGAAAGAGTCGGGGTGAATCGTGTTGCTTCCGGGGTCCTATGTGACCGGGGCTTATGCATACACCTTTAAAACAGTTAGCTAGGAGTTGGGCAAAAGTTAACCCCCAAATCTGTCCGCACAACTATTGGGTAAAACATGTCCACCTCACAGTAGAATTGCGAAATTCGGCAATACGCTGGGTATACTTCACAAAAGTTTTGGTTTAAATATGCCCTATTGCAGATGAAAACGTGAAATTAAACCATATATTTACGTGATTAATGATTAAGCATTCAATAAATGATTAAAAATACTAAATGAAGAAATTCTTGCATCTGTATGGTAGCTGATAATTCACAAGTTATTGAACCTTACTTTTTCTTCCACAAAATTAGATGTTGAGTAGAGGAATGCGAATGACTAGATCTGTGGCTTTCAGCTGTCCAACGGCTAATCCAGCATTTCATCACGCAGTATTTTCTCAGACAAATGAGAAATTAATTCATATTTATCCACAATTTTGGCATGGTGACTCATACCATTAATATAAGTAATTAATTCAATTAAAGAACAACAAATTGATTAGTAGTGGAATTATGAGTCCAAATAAGTGATGGGTTTTCTCGTTTATCATTTTTTTCTTGAAGATGTTTATTTCTGTCATTTGCTATCATCTTTTGGCCCCAGGGGTAGCAACCAAACCACTATGATTTTAGCCTTTCCCACTTGAGATAGGCTCATAGCTTCCAGGGGGAGTGGTTGCCATGGAAACTGGAGAGTAATTGAGAGGCTTTTTGCAACCCAAACATGCTACCCAAGGGCTTCGATCCTACACCTAGTCCTGGGAGAATTTGATTTCACTTGGCAGGATTTTCGTAATGTTGTCTTTTCTTGAGATCATAAATGTGGTGGAGACTGGTGGCTTTAGTCCTCAATCCAACCTCTTTACCCTTTCAGGAATCTAGGTATCTTGCCCCCCCCCCCCAAAAAAAAAAAATAACCTTTTTCTCTCACCCCCCCTTTCTCCTTCCCCCTTTTTCCCTTTTTTTTT
>BQKZ01001113.1:48697-93159 GCA_036244855.1 Temnopleurus reevesii
AAGCCAAACTTACAGGTCCTATTTAATTGTTACAATATCAGTACAGCTTACACCATGCTGCGGCTTCTCCCATTCAAAGTATGAAAAAGGAGTTTTCCATCAGCTTTTGATGCGGTTAACCTCTTCAATCACTCACAATATTGTTCTTGGGTGGTTGATAGGTTGAACATCACACAGCAAAAGGGGCAGACATGGAAAATTCAGAGAGCCGGGGCACGCCTGACTACCCCCGACTCTGTAAAGACCCCCCTCTCCTTTAATTTGTCAATTGGGAAATAGCAGGCTATTCACACTGGTGTAAGGCTTGAATGAGCATTGCTTATGAAGACCTACAATTCGCTTTTTTTTTTGCCCGGCTTTTGTCTGAACGCCCGCATTGTGCTGGTGTGTTTTATTTTCATTAGGGGAAGCAAGATTGTGTCTTTAGGTCTCTCAGTTGTATCCTGATCCTAGTCGGAAACGGACCAACTTTTCAGCGGTCTCAACATTCAATGAATATCAGGAGATCCCTCACCCGGGAGAGCTCAGGATTATTCTAGCGTCCGAGGACTGTCTGGTTAGAGGAAAGGATTTGACTCAGTCAAACTTTGGAATATTTTTCAGGAAAGTTTACAATTTGGAAAATTTCTGACTCGCAGCTCAGTCCAGACCAGGATTTTATAGCCCCAGGAGAGTTTTAGAGGTGGAAAAAGTTTAGACTCGACTCTAAACAAGTCCAAAATTTCGTTTATTTCCTCTCAAAGTTTGCAGAGTTCACAAACCTGGAAGTACAATATCAAGGAAAAACTCAGGATTTATTCTAGGAGATCTTGTGCAAGTTTGGAAAAGTTCACAATTTTGAAAGGATATTTTCACCAAAGTTACTTCATGTGGCCAAAGGTGTCTAAAAAGCTTGAGTGGTTCTCTTGTGGAGGATAATGGTTCGATTTTTGCAAGAGTCTGTTCCAGCTTTTGGATCCTCAATTACTACAATGTAGGTTCTTTTTCATTTTTTTAACACAGACTGTAGCCATTTAGCACCTTAACACATCAAAAAGTGCCCTTATTTAATCAGTTTTCTGTGCTATTTTTTGATAATGCTTGTCCTGGGATAATTCCATGTTCTGTGCAATGATTGCACTTTCTGTTACTATGTTGTGCCTCAAGAACTAACATGTGGCTTTACTAATAGATGCTAACTTTATGCGTGCTCTTCACACAAAGGTTATTCATGACAACTTGGAACCTTGCCCGAGGCTTGCCCATCATAGCAACAAGTAATGTATGCATACTGGATCCAAGTGTTGTTGTTCAACTGTTACTCAATAGGTGTAAGGAATACCAGGCGACTACATTCGCAGGCAAGCAGGGTGCATAAACTTGAATCTATTAGTAAACATGCCTATTAGCTACGTATTTTTCCTTTGGTTTTTCATTATGTTTGAGATTTAACAATAATGCAATTTCTATTGCGAGTAAACTGACCAATTTTATGGGATCTTAAGGTGCTTTTTCGTTGAATTGCAGCATTTTTTTCTGATCTGAAGTGACGTACTGTATATGGGTCAAGATTTCATGATGACTAAGGGCAAAAGCGAAGAGAAGTGACAGCTCTTAATTTCCATCGAACGATTAAACAATATCTGCGCACAATGCAAAGCTTTTCTCACATGAATTGTTCATGCTGGATGAAGAGTTTTATTGCTTTTTTCCATGATTGTTTCTATGCAGGAAGCATTTGAATGCAGTGTGTGTGGCAGGGGCTAGCGTTCCAGAACATTCATTCATTAACTAAAATGTTGTCTGCGGGGGTACCCATCTTGTCAAACAGCTTTGTCAAATAACTCTGTATGCGGAGGAATTTTTGTTCTATTGAATTCAGGAATTTGATTGTTTAATTAGGCTTCACTCTGTCACAAGGACATCTCCTCATTAATCAGACATTACATCAAAGTTTCACATTCTTCAAAGATGATCATTAATAGGTGTTCGCGATTATGAAAAATCAAGCAAGCATGTGTATTCATTTTGCAGAACTACTTTCCTTTTCACACATGTAAGATAGAGACACAGATATTTGTTGGTATTATTTGGTTTCACTGTTTTAGACCCCGTTTACACCGCCGGCCCAAATTTAGGCCGGCCCTGGGTCCCGCTAGCTTACCTGTTTACACCAAAACTTTTAGGCCGGCCTAACTTGTTCAGTATTTTGACGGTAGCAGCGCTCTGCATCTTAGCTTTAATTCAGATGATGCGAGGAGACTCCAAACTACGCAGGCAAAACTCTCAAAACAATGAGATATGACGTCACTATCATGAGCGGGCCTGCATTTGGTACCGCATTTGGGCCAGCGAGCATTTACACCGAAACAAGGCCGGCCTAAATGTCGGTGTAAACGGGGTCTTAGATCATATTGGCAGTGGTGTTGTGGAGTGGTATATGAATACAGGACTGGGTCTTGGACAAATGTAAATCACGACATAGCAACAACTACTCTGACACACACTTTGAAGGTGTATTGATTCTATTACTCTTGTTTTCTTATGATTTTTGGTTCAATTTGATGCAAAGGTCCCATTTATGCCGAGTGTTGAAACTAGGGTCGTGTTTCGTAAAGCTGTTCATCGATCTACGCATGACTCTACAAATGACTGGTCACCCTTTCTCCAGTTCAATTCAGCGACAGGAGTGTGTGTGAGAAAGGGTTACCAAATTTGTAGAGTCTTGCATAGATCTACAAATATCTGAACAAGATACAACCCTGGAGTGATTTGTGCTGTACAAAACTCTCTTACATTGCAGATTGGAAATTTGAAATCATAATTTTGATCAAATTGACAATTTGTGAAATTAAATTCTTTGTTTTTGTTTGTCTCGTTATCCAGGGCTGCACAGAAACTGAACCTAAGCTCAAAGAAGAAGAGGAAAGGGGCGATGCCGATCGTCAACCCTCCGGAGCCGCTACCGATGATGATGCAGCTCCCTGAACAGCCCATCTTCCCCACCAACTTCAGCAGCATTATCCTGAGGAACCCACCTCCGGCACCACCCTCGTTGCTGCGCAATGTGAACAGGGTAAAGGAGAACCCAGGCATTGGCAAGGTGAGTTTGAGGGTCCATTTACATTTACATTTTTAATTGTTGTCTGTAACCCATTGTGATAATCATGTCAATTTATCACTGTGTAAAGAGTGAGCATTTTCACTTAAAAAGTGATGTTGTTTTTCTCCTATGCAATCGTCTATGGGGCTATCCTAAATGTATTCACTTTTGAATTTCACTCTTTACTTCTGTAAATTTCACTCTTTACTCTGCAAATTTTGCTTTTATCCAAGTACAATTCTCATTTAAGAAGGTTTGATCTTCCTTTTACTCTAAAAGGAATGTTGCATCCACTAAAAGTAGGACCTGTTCCATTTGGAAAAGAGTCAAAATCAGTAATGGAAAATTCTGTAGACCAATCTACACCAGGATTAATGGGTGAAACATCACTTTATTCTAGAGAGAAAATAATCACTCTTTTCACGGCTCAACTCAAAACTTCAAACATAACATAGTCGGAAAATGAAGCCATACAACTTTGAATGGACATACATGTATCTCACAGATATGCTGATATTTGTTTGTCGTAATGTAGATGCTCGCCCCAGTGGAACTGTACACAGAACATGGGACTCACAATAAAGGATTCTAGAAAGTGCATATAAAGTGCATTACTAGAAAAGATGTTAGTTATGGTCAATGTTTATCACAGTGTCACAAAACGATGAGAATACAAGGATTGTGGTTTGAGCAAGGTAACCATCCCTCTATTGAATGGGTTACAGACCATCTAATAGGGCTATTGATAGGGGGTGTTTTAGAGGTGTGCTGAGAGACCACGCTTTTGTATTGTGCTCTGCTTGTTGATATTGACTCTCGGCTTGTTGAGTATTCATTCATTTATCTCATTCGTAGAAAAGATATCGAAGGATAGGGAACTTCTAGAAACTCATGAGAGGAGTGGCCACTCTTATATGTTTACTTATTTCGAGGATAGGGTAGTAGAGTAATGATTCGCTTTAAAGCCCCCTTACACCAAATCGAGGTCAATGAAAGTCAACAAATAATGATAACGGCTGACAAATGAAGAAATTGCTAGAAATGTGCGCATTTTTGTTCATATTGTATTATTTTCCAATTAGATCATAAATACAATACAAGAAAATAAACAATTTGTGTGCATTTAGAAGGAATTTCTACAGCCTTTGTCTACATTCGCCCGCCTCAATTCGCATAGGTGTGATGGGGGCATTTACAAAGACAATAATTTTCTGAAATGATTTGGAGAGAATGAAATTGGTTTCAATCAAATGATGTAGACACTTTTGACATATGTTCCCTCAAGCTGACATGTTTAATAATCAACTTAACCAGGGGTAAACGTAGAAGTATGGGGAGTAAAAAGTTACATAAATACTTCTTGAGTTTCGTTCAATATCACAATATGTGCATTCGGGGCTGATTCATAGTCTATGGATCGATGCACTTGATATGATGTGTGTGTTTTACTGGAGGTGGGTGTGATGAAGTTGGGTTGCGTTTCGCGGAAGGTCCTTGAAACGGCCATCCTGAAACAACAAACAGACTTTGGTATCAAATTGAAAAGACACCGGTAGATGAGGGCTACCTGTCAAACGAGTATCCACAAATGTGACGGGTTGAATGATGAAAATTACTCAATGTCGTATTCGGAATTAGACCGGTCAATCCATCTCGTGCCGAATCACCTCCCAAGTCCAAACGTAATCGCCACCGAAACCAATCGCAGCGTCCACCGAACCCTCTTTAATTTTCGTTAATCACGCGATTGCGATTATGGGCTGTCGGGGTTGACAGCACTGGACTCGAGTCATTGTGAATCATCGCCGATGGCTCAAGAAATATTCAGATTTCGGGGATGTTTCTCGCAAATTAAAATGGATGGACGAGAAAACATTGTTTTTGAGTGGATTAGTGGAACTTGTTACTCATGGGAAGGGCGATGATAGATCTGGTAGACAATGGAGAGGGGGGAGATTCTGTTGGAGGGAACTAGAATATTGCAGCGCTGTGGCAGTTCTGTAGTATGTAAACACTCGAAGCTAGACTCCTTCACAGCATTGGTCATGGATCATTCACCATATATGTTAGACGAGATGAGTGTTTAGGATTAAGCCCTTAATCCAATCTTTTCAAGTTCTTAATCCAATCTCTCTTCAACATCTCATTAAAGAAAGCAGAGGACAGTACTCTAGGACACTCATTTTGTGATTCATTGAATTATGACAGAATGGAGTTAAGATTAAGTTGATGCACATAAGAGCTATGCTCTCCTTCCACCTGGCATATAGGATTAAGCTAGGATTACACATTTGCTTTCCTAAATCAGTTAATTATTGAAGCCCGTGGTGTGAAAATGTGATTCATCTTGCACTAACCTCTACAGGCAGATCTCACAAACAAAATTGAGATTTTATCCATGGTCAAATCCCCCTTCAAACAAACCTGTTCAAACTCTTATTATTACTAATGAATTCAAATTCATATACGTTACTTGCCACTGATCATAGTTAGAGGGTATTCCTTGAACCTGTTGTTAGAAATCAAACTTAATTACTCGGAATCCTGTTTGCATCCATTATTTGTTGCTATGCTGGACAGGCAAGCCTTGAGGAAAGCTTTTTAGTTGTCAAGAACAACCTTTGTGTGTATTATGCATAACATTTACTTCGCTTATTACCTCCATAAGGTGGTACAATTGGAACTCCATGCAGTACCTTCCTAACTCGTAATCCATTTGTAAGAATTATGAAAAACCTTTGTTTTACCTCCCTATATTTCTGGCATATTTATTTTGTGCATGAGCGATTTGACAAAGATTCATTATATTTCATCTTGTGGTGAATTATGTCTGTAAACACTTAATTTCATAAAAATTTCCAGACATAGAATTAGATTCATACCTTAAGGCCAGTTCACCCACTACAAATGGGTCACCTCTGAGGTTTACCTTTACCTTTGTGATCTGTCAATCATTTGAAGAATAATTGATCTTGTAAATACAGTTAAGTACCGACCGCACTCTCTTTCTTAATCAATTCAAACAATTAAGCATGTACTTTTCTTCCGACATGGATGGAACACGAGGCCCTAGCTGCCTTCCGGCTATTTAGCCTGCTCCGGGCCGACTATCACGTACCACCGCAGGCCAGCGACAGGCAGACGGGTCGCGTCTTCCTTGGTTGGCTTGATGGATGCTTTGCGAGGATGGTTTCGTAGGGGAAGGGGATAGGGCGGGTGTATTCCAATCTGCGGGATCAATATTAGGGTATTGTCTGGCCGTCATCGTCACAGACAACCCACCCTGTAATAAGCCACGTGGACAGGAACCCGGAGGGGTGGATGATGATGATGATCATCATCATGATCATGATTTACAACAAGAGGTGGCTGTCCTTTTTATCATCATTTCCAAGTGATTCATACCTTGGAGCTAATCGCCCGCTATCCATCGGTCATTGCCGACATCACTTCACTGGACATGACGTGGAAAACCCGCAGAGCTTCTGTAAAACCAGAACAAAACAAAATAAAAGCCATATATCAGGATAGATGGGAGTTTTATCGCTTGTCTCGTCACCAGTGACGTTCTGGCTCCGCACAACCATGCAGAAAACGCTTCTATTAGTCACGTCAAATCGACCAAGAGGCTTATCGGTGTTCACACGCCAATCCAACAGAGTCGTGTCTCCATTCGCTTTCAAACCAAAACACTACATTAAACAAATAGTGAGAAAAGAAAATATGATTGTGAATTGAAACATATGATCATCCCCAAGTAGGGTCAGACTTGGGGTTTATTTGTGGAATCAAATCATTTTCACGCACGCTACTGTAACAATCGAATCAAGCTGTGAGTAGTATAGACATTGTGTCTCCACGGCACTTCTGATTACCTTTGAACAAAACCCGAGGGTAATCAAAAGTGATTCCATTCAGAAATGATAATTCAATTAACAAAGGTATCATAGTGGGCACAACTCCAGCATCACCTGCGTGTGCCGTGGGACACCAAAAGTTTTTGGTTAGGGATATTGACAGGGAGTAGAGAGATCAAAATGACGACTCTGTTGCCTGATAGGCTTCACATCCTGTCGGTGCTATGATGTCAAAGATTAGCCTAAAGGAAGAGGATATTAAATGGAAATTAAGATTCATGATGAAGAATTTTTCGAGAAGGAAAATGGGTTTAGATTACTTAGAAAATGGTAGTTAATGATTCAGAAATATTGCACAAGAAATTAAGTCACTAGGTTTAAATCTAAATTGACTTACAGTAAATCACTTTTTGTTTATGATAGGCTCTATTAGGACTATATCTATTGTTTTAGGATGTCACTTTTATCTTTACGTACCCTTAATATGCCAATGGAAATAAAGAAATATCATATAAAAATGAATGAACATAAATTTATACAATTCTACAATAATTTTGAACAATTAACGATCAGAGATGTGGGGTGTGTATAGGCTAACTGTATTAGCTCGCTTATCAATATCAAATTATCATAAAGGCTCACAAAATTGTTGTATTCATAAAAATACCATTTTCTCTCTATTGATTTTTCAGAAAGGCATTCGTATTTGTAAATGCTTTTGTATTCCGATCAAGATACACTTACTGCATCAGCTGCATAAAGTACATGCTGAGTTGGTGCAAAGAATAATTGAAAAAAGAAACGATAGCCTTTAATCTAACATCTAGCCAATACTAACACCTCAATTGATTTGTACAGATGACAGGTGCGAGGCGTGCTGTGCGGCCGGCATTGTGGTACCACTCACACGTGGTCAATAGTTCTTACTATTTACCGTTTACTATCGCACACCTCGCAGTCTGTACACGCAAACATTGCGGCTGATGCGATCAGCTGGGTGTCTCACAGGAAAAGTTCAAAAATTGGTTATTTCTCCTCACCAAATCATACTTGGATCGATCCAATTGGTAGTATTTGAGAACATGGGAGAGTATTTATCTTTGATTATTATTTAATTATTTCAGGGTACGGAAAATTTGCACCATATCAATCATAGGATATGACGATTGCCACTTCATGCATGTTCTAGGTGACAAAATCGTTTAAACATTGATTCAAAGACAAATATTTGAGGAATTTGATCTTTTTACATTTCAGTCCTTTTTTCGATTCATTTCTTTTTTTCTACTCCTTCAAATCAATCAAAGGGCAGAATGAGTGACACTTTTATGCCATATGGGCTTGTTAGTTCAAATTTCTTGAATTAGATATTTCAGGGGAAAAACAAAGATATAACATGTAGTATTTATATGGTTTATAATAATTTTCAGTTTGGACAAATATGACTTAAATTATAAATTAATGCTGTTAAAACTTGACACCTAGCATCAATAGGAGTCTAGTCCAGTGGTTCAATGTGGTTCACATTTGATGAGAGGGTCATGGGTTCATATCTTCCACATGGCACCAATACATTCAACAAGACATCAATTTACGTCTACTGCTCTCCACCCAGGTCCTATAACAAGTGTTTGGTATAGAGACACTTTTCTGGAAATAAAGTGGACTAGAAAAAGGAGATCTAGTCCAATTTTACTCAATCCAAACCAATGAGCTTGGTAGAGTTTCACTGTACTTAAAAGATTAGCAAAACTTTAAGAATGACTCATTAGAAAAATACTAAAAATATTTTAGATCATAAAGCCCAAGTACTGATCAGCTTAAGCTCATTCTTCAAGTCAATTGTAACTTGATGAAACACCATCTAGGTTAAGTTAAAACATATTAAAGAGTTGCATAAAAAAATAAAACAGGTGGCAGTTTATGACCTCTGTTTATTACTATGTGAAGTAATTGTAAAGTTGAATCGTGAAGTTGAACTTCTGAACCTCCCAACCTATCCCCTCTTCATACCTCTTTCAAGCACTTGTGATGTTGCTCCGAGATCATGTTCTGGAGCTGACATTCTATCAGACGTACTTGATTATTTAGTGAGCCATGAACACAATCGACTGCTTGATGCTAAAGGGAGAATATTTTTCCCATTTTATGCTTTTCTGTGATGTATTTTTCATCTTATTTTCTCTTGGTGTGGGGTTCCAATGTTTGATATTATATTTCATGTCCCTAGATTTAGTTTTAAGAGATAGTATTAATTTTAATGTCAGCTTCGGGGTACCTTTTCCGCGTTTTGAACTTAAAGTGGGGAGAACTATTTTTTTTAAGTTTTAATTTTAAGGTGAAAAGTAGGGTGAAGGGCAATTTACAAGGAGTTTTATAAAAAAAAAAAAAAAAGAATTATTGTAGATAAATGACCAGTTTCAAGATAATATTATTCTACATCCTCGTATTCTATTTAAGAAATTGTGATTACGATTGTAATTGTGATATTTGGATTACGATCATGAAATTTAATAGATCGCTTCATATTTCATGCCTCCCATCCCACTGATTTGCCTGTATTTGATGGCCAATGAAATAAAAGTACACCTTTTAAAAAAAAAAAAGGCAAATAAGACAGGAATAGAACCACGAATACAACCAATAGTTCATGTTCTCCGCCATCCACGGTTCATGAAATCAATTTTAAGCTGTTCTCTCTGTCATTATTTGCACAAATCGTCAATGGGACTCCAATTTTGTTAGGAACGTGATATGGATGGTAAAATGCCATGCAATGTTGTCCTGCCCGAGGTCTCCGAATTGACAATGGATTCAGAAAGAAAGGAACAGCTTCAATTTCAAGGTGTATTTTAAATATTTAGAGCCCCCTCTCCCCCTTCCTCTCCATTATTATTTTGTTGTCTTTGACTCACTCAATTTTGAGATGTTATGGTTATTAGTTCATTCACCTGATTTTGTGCTAATGTAAGTATTCACAAAGGAGAAAACTGACATTAGCATTAACAAATCTGTGAAAATTATTAGATTTTACTCTCCCAAGGACTGTTATTATATGCATTTTGTATATGATATGACAACGACATTAGATAATAACGTGATAGAACAACAAGAAAAAAAAGAATACATTTCTTGTCTATGTTACTAAGATGGATGAAAAACCAGCCAAAAAGCAAAAACAAAGAAAGTGACTCATATACTATTAAGATATTTATGATAACTGTATTTACACTTTGTAGGATGACCAGGGCAGTAAATCCAATACAATGTGCCTTTTTGAGGTGATATTTTCGGTATTTGCTTATTTGGAGCCATTAAAACAATGACTTTGAATTGTAATATTTTCATAGCTCAATTCATAAGCTGTATTGTATTGTATTTTGACCTGGCCATAAAGAATGTTTAAGTAGAAATGATGCTCACAACGTGCTTAAAAAGATAAATTTATGAAGGGTTTGGATGATGAGACTACCGGTCGTTTCCCAAATCGTTCTCCTCCTTACCTGTGCGAGCAAAGGAGATCACCTTCTCTCCTTACGAGCACCTCTCGTATCCTCTTTCAAATCCCCGGTCACCACGAGACGAGATGAAATACGATTTCTCATCTTCCCCCTTTAAACTCGGCCATTTGCAATCAATGACCAAATCGCTTAGGAATCCTTATTTTCAAAATCGGCAGGGGGCGGTATGGGGGGGGGGCATGTTCATGAGTTTTACTAATATTCAATATTTTTGAGTGAGTCACTTTTCACTGGTAGGTAGGTGCTGTGTTCGGATGCCGAAGGACAGGGTACCATAACTGCAAATAGGCCACGATTCTGGGTCAGATTTATTTTAACCTGTTGGCTTCCGAGCCCCAGTGGTCCCTATATGTAAGCCTATGGGAAAGACATACTCCATTGGTCAATGCTTTATATGTATAGTTCATGATTTTATAGAAGGGTCATTCTGTGAATGTATAAACACTTTCAGTTTCCACCTTCTCTATCCCCCCCACCATAAAAACACCACCATGTAATAGAATGAATGCAATTGTTTGTATCATAATAATTATTGATGTCATGTAATGTGACCAAGTGAATTCCTTTGGGGGAACATTCAGTGCATAAATTGTTCTTTTCAATAACTGACCTAAATATATTTCATGGTGTCAGAAATCCTTAATTTGACATTTCAGTCCTCAAATTTTTCCACTCCACTTCTTGAAAACATGACATACTTTCCAACACAAAGCTTGTCACATTCCATCTTGCACATATAATCATTAAGATTTCATGTCTGCAAGCTATTTTCTAGTGGGACACTGGTCAGTTAAGAAGAAGGCTATGTATTCAAACATGAATAAAAGATATGGTTTTCACCTCAAGGGGAATGTTTTCTTAGCCAGCAAACATTTATTCTCCAAAAACATCGTAAACAGTCTTGTCGCATGTGCACAAAATTGGCATTATGCGTCAACATTGATCGAAGGGTGAGAACATTCATTGTGCATTCTCAATGTGACAATGAAAATCAGGTCGCGTAATTGTTGGTAATCGCCTTCGTGAAATTGCCAGTGGCCTTCCTGTTTATCGATATTCTATAATTATACTTCCTATTTGTTAGAATTATAGCAATAATAATACTAATTTCAATCTTTACAGTATATTCTCAATGCATTTATAGGTCAGATCCCGCATTTGGCGCAAGAAAAAAGTGCCTCTATATATGAGTGTTATTAATATAAAGGTGAAGTTGGTGAAAAGAAAAAAAAAATTGAAAGCAATTATTTTGAAGAAAAAATTGGTGAGAAAACACAATTGATCATCATTATTGTTGTTTAATCTTCATCGTCATCATCAACATCATCATCATAATCAACATCATCATCATCATTTTCATCATGATCATCATCATCATCATCATCATCATCATCACCATCATCATCATCATCATCATCATCATCATCATCATCAAAATCATCATCATCTTCATCATTAGCAGCAGCAGCAGTAATACATCATGAGTCAAACAAAGAACTATTAAAGAAAAATTCTTCCCTCCTTTTATTTCAAGACATATAAACAATCCCATGATAATGAGTTCTAGTTGATCTCAGTTTATGAGCAGAGTCTGCCATCAAGGTCGATAACGATTTTTCAACGTGTAAACACCGACACCATCCAACAATAGCATGCTTTCCGACAAAGGAGAATCCAAAATGTTCCTTTCCCCGGCACCTTTGAGTCATGTGTATCTATGTTTAATTGGACGATGCTTAATGTAAATTGAGGGTAAATATAAAGTTGGTATTATGAATTTGATCATGCTGCGAGAACATTGATATAATGCTGATTTTTTTTATGAGAATGAGTATGCATACTTTTATAAAAGGAGAGTAATACAATATTGATATTAGTTCTTCAAAGATATGGTGTTAGAAATACGAAAGGAAGATATCTTCATTTAAAAGGAACAAGAGTTATTAGATTTTATATCCATTTAAGTGGGCATTAAATTGTGTTGTAATATTATGTCGGGGATATATAGCTGAATGTAACCGGACGTTCATGACCCTATGTCTTGAGATTATCTTAATATTTACAGGCAAAGATTTTAATTACTTTTCAAATGAATCAAGGAAGAAATTGTTGTTACGTGTCAGTTTGAATTCTTTGATATCCTATAATATTGATGATGATAATATAATTTGATGATATGTTGGACAATGATGTTTGATATGTTATAAGAGTAGTTGAAAACATGCATCCTTTATACATGATATGGCTGCATCAACTCATAATGAAGTAGCGAATCCGGCCCAGCGAGCGGAATTGCCCAGCGGATCGTGTCAAACGCGCTCCTTGGACCCGAAGATCAGAGACAGAGTGCGGCCAATTTGAGGATTAGTGCTGCTGAAATCGCTTAACATCTGCTGCACGCACACGCACACGTACGCACCGGGACACTCCATGGGCCTATTGTGCGTTACAACCCCAGCGTGAGGAATTCGATTTAGAAAATATGATGTTTGTAATTGCCATGTCGGCCCCATCTATGTATTTATAATTCATTCGAAGGAGATGGGGGATCACGGAGTGGTTCACCCATCGTATGTATACCAAAAAACCACTTGTTTGAAACAAATTGAATTAGATGATTAGCTAAATACTCCCAACATTTTCCCTTTTTCCGGCTACCAGGGGATTCCTAATGCAGTGAACGCACAGTGAGTCAGTGGAGACAGCACGGCTTGTTTTACGCTGAATTGACGCGCCATGATAACAGTTGGACCTATATACACTTCAATGTCAGATGAATCTGTTCCATCTTTTTAGCAAATATTTCCTCTCCAATTAACAAATGGTGATATTCAACGCAATTATACTTGTATCAATTACCCTATTTCCTACAATATATTCTCGATTAATTTGTTGATTAAAGCTTGTAGCCGGCTTTTTTTCCCCTTGTCTTAGCTGGGTAAATATTTGTTATCAAATATTCCAAATTTGCTATCTTGAATCCATCCCCTTATTAATAATATTTAATACTGCTGAACAATTTCAAAGATTTAAATAAAAAAATTGATAGAAACCGCTTGTATCATAAAGGGTTGCTATGTTGATTGTTGAGGGGCAATTTACATGTTATAACAAAAGGATATCCGTTGTAATCAGCTGTTGCTTACACCAAGGAAAAATTTTACGCAAGAACACAGATGCATAGCTAGGGGGTAGCAGATTGGGCCGGTGCCCTTCATAAAAAAGCGGGAAAACATGAAAATTTCATTAAAAAAGCATATAAGGAAGGTAGGAAGGGTGCCTGTATACAAATGGTGCCTCCTCCCATAGCAATCATGGCTATACGTCTGAGAATATGTATATTTTTGACATTCACAAATTCCATAAATGCACACCATTTTTCAGCAGCACATTTTCTTGGGACAAAACAGAGCACCAATATCAGATAGGATGAACAGAATTTGGATAAGGGCATGTAGTTGGTCTTAGAAACAAAATCAAGGATGCGAAAACAATTTGGTGTCGGAGGTTAGTTGTACTTTCACACGAGAGAGCGGGTTCGTCTATAGGGGGCTGAAATAGCATGGGAAGGGGTGTGATTCACTATATATTCGAGGGGATTATGTGATGAGCATTTGAGCATGAGATATCGTAAATTGCTAGGGGCAATTAAAATGTGCCTTCTAGTGTGCATCATCCGTACCCCTTTACTCACTGTCCTTTCAATCATTATCTTTGTTTTTATATTAAAGTTGTACTCTTAGGGAGTGTTGCTCAAAATCAACTGCAACTTTGCAAATTGTAATGCGCATTTTCATTCGCGCAAGGTATGCTCATTTCACAAGACGCGCGTGAAACAATGATTTTGATTGGCGCGTTCCGATCAACTGCAACTTGTGATCAATTGCAACTTTTGAGCAACACCCCATTTGTGTGTAATCTATGGGGTGTTTTTCACTCTGAGCAGAAGGGACAAAGGATTGGGACAAAGCAAACAACTTCATTCAAGCATCTACAAAAAAGCTCCATGATAACAAAAGAAATTCCCAGATACGACTCTTGTTCAACATTTTCCACAGAATGAGAAGGATGGAAGTTTCTAGATGGACATTGTTTTGTGAATGCTTGAATAGAGGTTGTATACTTCCCAGGTCTTCGTTCCTTCTGCATGTGACTTCTGTGAGCCAATTTGGGATGTAATTTACTTTATGAGAGAATTCTGTCCATTAGATCATCAAAATAATGGATTGCCATATAATCATGAATATGTGCTTTATCGTGTGTCCCCCATTATTAGGTAATCAATATTAGAAGGAATGATCTTGCTAAAGGAGATTTATATGGGATATTTACTAACAGAAGATCTGGATTATAAGCTCAATTTTATGAAATAGTTAAGTGTTTTTTTTTCATGAACATAACTTTTCTGTAATGTTTATGCTTTCAAACTTTGAGATTTGTGAATTTTAGTAGTTTTTGGTGTGAAGTGGTGACCAGTTTGGTCATTAAACACCCGTTAGCTCAAAATTTTTTGAAATTGTTAAGGTTATCAGGTGTAGATGTGAATACACTTTATCAAAAATATATATTTAAAAGACATATGTCTTAATTTCTTCTGTTAAGATCTTTGATCTTCATGTTTTTTTTTTGTATTCAACATGAATTTGGAATAATAGAATTAAAACTTGGGAATATGAATGTTACCATATGTTAAGGAATATTCTGAAATGACATCTGCTTGAACTTCAAAAAAGATATTAAAGCGCATTTGTTCTGTGCTAGAGGAAAGCGATGATGATGCAATAGATAATTTTTTATGATGATATCATAGTCTGAATGAGTTTCCATTGAACAACTGTATTTGATTCAGCTTCTTTAACCCATCGATTACTGAATTCTATAATTCCCATAGACTTTGTGCAGGGACTACCCTATTTGAGTTGTCAATGGGTTAATTCCTATTGATAGGATGACCTATCTGGGAAGAGGTGAGATTCCCCAATCGAGATAAAAACTTGAGAAAAGCTGCTTGTAATGCCATGATGTCTTGCTTGCTTGACCCGATGATAAGAAGATGTCTGATGAGTGTGTAAGAGGGCTGGTTTATTGATACCGGAGGGGCGGATTTCGGATTTGTGTCTCCCTTGAGGTCGGGTATACCCGTCCCCTCGTGGAAACCGGAGAGAAAGAGGAGAGAAAGATATTAGGAGAGAAAAGAGGAAGATGAAATAGAGATGGGGAGAAGAAGAGAAGCATAAACATTTACGCTTGTGGGCAATCTCATCCAACTCGATTAACAAGTGGAAATTGCATTAACACTTAGAAAACCGAGTTACTGCGAGTGAATTACATTGATCCGTCTAGTTTGCTTCCAACGCTCGTGAGGGTTACCCCCAACGATTGAGCGATATGAGTCATACGATGCGGCGTGGTTCCCCCATATTTATCTCTCCCTCTCTATCCATCTCTCTCTTTCCTGACGCGTCTTTGGAGGTGGTTCTTAGTGTGTATTATGGTACACACGTTCACACAGCCTAGCAAGGGCTTGCGGCGGCATTGTCGCGATAAGACACTCGCCGTGATTCACGCCTGCGCTGTGATGACAACACGAGGAATCTCGGAGAGGAATGATAGATGTCGTTTCGAGTTGGCCGATAGCTCATCTTTGGAGCGATGGCTGCAATCGGTGTGTTCAATCTCATCATCTTCATCATCTTATACCTGTCTTAGCGTTAGCCATGAACTTGGGAGTAACACTTGTCTTCTTTCTCTGCATAAACATTGCATCATATAATGCCCTCGGCAGTAAGAAGGTGGCCAGCTCTGTCTGCATGGATAATAATGTTATCTTAGGGCATCTGTCTTGTGCTGTCCCTTTTAGACTTCCATTCATTAATACAATATGGAAAGAAATTATGATTTATTTTAATTCTATTTATGAATATGCAATAATAGAAACCACTGCTTCCTCATTTCTTCTTTATCCACAAATAAAAATGATTTGGTTTAAATACAGTACCAGTTTGAATAATCCATTGAATTGAATTTCAGGTTTGATATAGCTCAAAAGGAATTTCAAGAAACTAAATCAACATTTTCTTTGAGTACACAGCCTTGTAAATCTGATTTACTTTAGCTTGGTTCCATTAAAAATTACATACTTCTCAATGAATATATTTCTTGAAGAAAATTAAAAAAAAACATTCATTTAGAATATAGTGTGTAGATCTGACTTAGCTCGGCAAGCCTCTATGATCTTCAAACTTTGTCATTGATATCATTGTGAAACTGTTTTGAAACTACCTTCTCCCAAGAATTAAAGTCTTTCTAAGAACATTGCCATTAGTTCTAGAGAGAATGTTCTTAATAACTCTATACAAGCCATTAGACATTCAAAGATATTGAATTCTGCTTTTACTGTCTATAGTGACCGTGCAATATATTAAAATGTTTAACAGGTTTTATATATATAACAAATAGATAAGATAACTTCAACATAATTGTAATGGATGTGGGCATTTAGCACATGCTTTTCCTTGCTCTCCCAATAAGGTCGATCCTTGCCATCCCTCTGAACATTAACTGATTTAAATGTCCCCGGAATACCCATCAACAAAGCCACCATTCTTTAAAAAAAATACCTAATTACAGACAACAATACTTGTATACCATCAATTGAAGAAAAAGATAAGATAGACTTTTATCAAGACAAGCCTTGGTTGGGATAATAAAGCTCACCTCAAAACACAATCAAATCAAATTATACAATAAAATGCATTATACAAGTCCCTTGGTTATACCTTCTTACAGGTGCTGTCATTCGTGAATCGTTAAAGAGCTACAATACCTGCCTGTTGAATTGGGGTAAAATTTGGGGATAATTGCGCCAAAGTTGTCAAATTGAGAGAGAAAATGAAATTGGCAGGTTAACATTTGGATGCTTTCAACATTTTCGCGCAATCATTTGTACTTTGCAATGTTTTGCAATGTATTGCTTCACCGATTGTGACATGGCCTTAGAATTTGAATCGTTCAGCTTTTTTATTTTTAGTGGGTTTGGGTAGTTGAATGGGCTTGAGGGAATAATTGTACTTTTCACATTTGATTAGCAGTTTTAGACATAGCAAGGACACATTCTTAACAGTTTATTGTACATTTCTATATGAAAATGTTGCTGAACAATACATCTTTTGCATAGCAATCATACTAAAATGATAGCAAAATTGTGATGCAATATCAGGAAAATAAATTCCTGGACTTTTTTTTATTTTATGAGGTTCATTTTTCTGTTGTTGGACATCCGCTTGTTATAGCACACAAATCATAGTGTTTGCTCTGGATTTTCTGTGCAAAATGCTAGCCATGTTATCAATGTAAAGGCCTTTGTTTATTTCATACTTGCACAAATGAACTTACAATAACAAAAGGGTAAACTACAAGAGACTTGAATGTATTTAAGACCTTTGTAAATTTCAAGGAAGAATTTATATGTAGGCATCCATCTATGACTTCACATTTGTAGTTCCACATCATATATGTGACATGCTCTTTAAGAGAAATAGGTGGGAGGCCTTAAGTGATAAATTGAGGATCCCTTTTCTCCTGCTCCTTATCCCGTAATCAACACACATCAAAAGGAGCGACAACACATTAAATCCTCCATATTGTCCGATGTGTTCTTGGGACCTGTCAGGTGGTTTTGGCTCCACATAAGCGTAGCGTAGGATAAGAAGAAAATGTTTGATTGCACAAGAATCCTTTTTTTATAGTGTCAATTGGTAAAAAAAGGTTTCATTTTTTTTCTGTTTTGACTGAAATATTCAGCCTCGAACTCACAAGGACCTTAGAAATACCTTCAAATTAATATATGCCCCAGAATCAGATGTATATTGCTGTCTATGATAATTTAACGGTCAATAAATGACAATAAACTATTTTAAATGAAAATTAAAAACCATCTTTCATGCATGTATTTCAAAAATTGATTTGTTAATGTGAGTGCAAATTACTTTTACCATAAAGTAATCAGGTTGGGCCTATATCTGAGAGTAGGGAGGTGTAGGGCAACCAAACAACTTTTTTAAAAGACTTACTTTGTGATAGCTTTTTACAGGTGGAATGGGAGGTCACTGAATAGTGTTAATAGTTTTTGGAAAGTTTTTGAGTGCCTTTGTACTGTTTTGTGAGTGATTTGCGTGGAGGGGAAATTTGACAGGATTAAATTGAATGATGACAGTGGTAGTTATGTTGTTAGTGAGGGATTACAATATTGTATCCTTGATTACCTTTCTGACTTTCTTTTCCAGACTTGATGGGAGCACATGATGGAAAAGGAGCATTGTTTGAATTGTATTGGTAGACACAGAGAAAGATGTTGAGTCGAGGGAGGGGTGAAGTTGGATGAGGAATGATTTTTATTTTAAATGATCAAATCAATTGTTTCACATGTATTGGTTAACATAAAAAAAGATGTTTGAGCAGAGGGGTGAAGTCGCATGAGTAATGATTTTTATTTCAAAGCTTCAAATTTTAGACAGCAGCTGCTTACATGGACAAAGGCTATTTTCAAAATTTCAACAGATAAGAGGGTAACAACAAGAGAATGGACAAGTCATGAATAATAAACTAGCAATTTGTTGGGTATGCCTTATACGATATTGACATCTTGGTTATTTGGTAGATAGAGTTCAAATTTGGAACAAAAACTCAACTGATTTCACGCAAGAAGAACTCCTGTTGGTGCCGGGGTTTTTTTCTTTGATCTTGTCAGTGCTCCATGATTAATGGGGGTGCCCTTATCGGTCCTCACCGGTCACGACTCGCACCGACAACCAGCCACAAAAGATCGCCTCCCTGCTCTGCGTAACGGAACGGGGACTCCGAATGGGCCGGGGAGGTTTCAATAAAGTTTGGGAAGACTTCTGAGGATGTGCTCCGCGGATCGCGAACAGAGCTGGATAGAATTGGAAGAAAGATGTGAAATAAATGGCTCTTTGTGAGAACAATACCATGCCGAATTGTTTGGCATGAATATGATTCTATATAGCGACTGATCTAGGCCGGGATCTGTTTTGTTGCGTTGTTGTCTACTGTTACCTCAGTTTTTGATGGATTGTGTTTGGAATTGAAACAGAATTCATTTTCTTGTATGACCGTTATTTAGGATTGCCAAACAATAACAAACTAAGCTCAACCATGTTCTCTTTCTCTCTTTCTATCGCTATCTCTCTCTCTCTCTTTCCCTCAATCTCTCAATCTCTATCTCTATCTCTCTCCCCCTCTCTCTCTTTCTCTCTGTCCCTTTGACATTACACCTTGGTTCAAGGACCGCTGCTAGTCCATCCCTATTCATTCGCCCAGAATCCCCCATACAATAGAAATGATGATAACACCAATGGACTTGGCAATGCGATCTCCTGACGCTGTCTGTCGCAAGTTCAATCCATTTAAAAAGCTTGCAATCCAACATCCATTGCCTCCCCATCTCATACAATCGGCAGACACAGTCAGTCTGGCGACAGCCTCACTCCGATGCTATCAAATCCCGTCTCGCTTAAAAACAGGAGCAAGAAAGAGGGCATGCATCATATAATTGATCAATTTTCCCTGAGAAATCGTGAGATGTAATGGAACCGAAGAATGTGCTCACTTTACATCCCGACCTGATCAATGGCCGAGGGAGAAAAAGACCGATAGCTTATGTCATTTTTTATTCAAACACCCATTGTGAAAGGATACTTGAAGCCGAACAAGTTTGAAAAGTGGAAAAATTGGCTGAGATCCTATCACAAAAGTGATTGATTCACCCCAGCTAGTTCAAAGAAACTTACATGAAATCAATCGGCCAACAATCTTCCTCCTCTGACAATGACTCCATTCTATATAGTTCTTTGTCATTTTGTAGTAAAATCTTATCCTTTTTCATAGGATTTTCAGTTTAATATGACATTTAAAGCACAAAATAGGATATCATAAGTGTTTGAAAGTGCTAGGAAGCTGAGAAAAGGACACATTTTCTGAAAATAAGAGTTTTATGTTGAAAGAAGGTGATTTTCTTTAGATATGAGGTTGGCAGCTACGGTATCTGTATTAGGTAAACCAAAACTTTGTAAAGCCTGCAACACAGAAAAAGACCTAGAGCTTGGTGATATGATCAGATTTTATCTTTTTTGTTAAAGAAAATCAAATTTTATGGGGAATGAAAAGAAACGCAGTGTCTCTTCTTATCTGATTATTGAATTCATAGATTTGCTGATTTTCTCAAACAATGGTAGCCAAAGATTATGAATTATAAAAGATTCTTTAAAAGTTTCTTGGATGATAGCCAGAACGAGGGATTTTCCAGGATTATCGATTTGTGAAAATCTTTCATATTGGGTGTGTATGCTGTAGATATTATTGTGAAATCAATAGAATGACATCATTTAAAAAATACTTGGTTGAAACCACAATTTTTGAGCTGTACAAAGAAGTGTATGAAATCACTTCTAATTATAAAGCTCTGTGAAGTCATGACATCGTTTTAAAATAACATGAAATCATATTGTTATTTGAAATAGTTTTATATGAAATGAATTCAACATTTTCATTTTCTGCATTGCTCCGTTGCATAAATACATCTTATTCTTATCTAGAAATAGGATTAAACTTGACAGTGTTTAATTTTTTAAAATGAAAAATGACAAAAAATATCAATAGTGAAAAAGGCAGAAACAGATACTATTTGTTAATATTTTTTTTTCCAAAGAGCTGAAAAATTGTGTGTTTAATCATAATGTATAAATTAATTATTAAATGTTAATATCATATCTTCAATTATTTTTCAAAATTTTTGTCTCCATCTCAGGTGAAAGTGATGCTACGTGTGATACCATCCAGTAAACCTAGCGACACAGCCACCTTCGTTACCGTGGATACAAAGAAGAAACAGGTCACGCTCTTTGACCCCTCCTTCCTGACGGGTCATGTGTCGACGGCAGGGCGGAGAGCAGGCGTGGCGGCACCTAAGATGTTTGCTTTTGATTCGGTCTTCCCCCAAGAAGCATCACAGGTTTGTGAAAAAAATTATTAGATTTTAATTAGATAAGATTTTAGCTGTCTTATTGAATAAAAGTACATTATCAAGGTGAAATAATTGTGCTTTCAGCAGATTGTGACTGATCAAAGGTTATTGTAATAAATGAAAAAGTAAAGCAAAAATAAAAAAAATTGTTAAAGATCTAATTAATTCCTTCATGTTAGCTGTGCAAAATAGAGAAATAAGCTTTTCAGGTAAATGATTGTGAAACTTCTGCGTTACATCTTACCCCTTGCATTTTACAAGGAAGTGCATATTCTATCAACACGTCAAAACACATCAAAACAAATCCGTTTTATGAGATATACTTGAGTATGATATACGTGTATATTTGATTCCCCATTTGTTTTAACACACATCTGTCTAGGTCTCCTACAGTGTATACCAGTTCAATGTTGACATAGCCAAAATAACAAATATAGATTTAGCAACCATGTTCCTTTCCAAATCTATTGCAATTAAACACAAAATAAACAGCATTCACATTATTGTGGTTACATGAAGAGAAAGGCAAAATAGATCAACTTCAATTTCAATGTGAATAATTGTGTTTAAGTAAACTTAACTTTTTCCATCTGACCTCCTGTTAAACCTCAGAATTGGGCGATATAATTTCGCAATGAATACAAAAAAAATTGTGAAAACCATGTCTATTTTTACACCAAGGATGCAAATTAAACCGCAGACTTATTAAGCAGCTGTTCTCTTTTATATGAAATAATGTGAGGGCTGACTTTTACCAATACATATAGTTTTGGAAGTTTTAATGAGAGGAATTAAATTAAATGATTTTTAGATGGGATAGGTGAACTGTTCAAATTTATTTGAAAATCTAAGACATAAACTTCTAGAATAAAGGAGCAAGAGTAGATTTTTCTGCTGTGTTTTCTTTTTAGCAATTGAAAATTCCTTTGGGATCCATTGGTTTCTTTCTCAATCCAATTAAACCGTCGATGAATTAAAATGAGGGGGTTCAAAATTCTCACCAAGGAAAATATGGAGGTATATGTGTAGGTTCGGTTATAGTTCACAGCTGTGTCTGAATTATCAATCGAGTTAAATTATGCAAGTCCTTTATTAAGGCATGATATCAATTAATGATTTCACACCTTTGGATAAAAAGTGCTTAAAGATTGGAATATCACTTTGTAAATGGTTATGATCCATAATGCTAGATGGAGTTTTCAATTAAACTTGATTAGAAGTATTCTAAGAAGCACTGATGATGTATATTCTCAAGTGAACAGGGTTATTTTTTTTCATTATCTTTTTTCATTATTTTAGGTATCTCTGATTATAATGTTTAAGAAACCACCACTTCAATGTTATGGTTTTATGGCCAAAGGCTGTCAAAAGATGCCTGCGAGGCCCTTTACATGGAAGTTGTGTTCTTAGAAGCAAAGTGCAGCTCAATTAAAAAACTCACCTCCCGATCATTTGATCGTGTAAAAGGATTTTACAGCATTCTAAAAGCCCTGCCCCTTACAACCTGTGAGTATTATTTCCAAACGACAAACCTTTTTCAATTCCTTAGGAGCGTCTGATTTTAACTTAAAATACATGGTTTTATGACCATAATCTGTAAAAAAAGACTTATTAGAGTGACTTTATACTTTATAGCAGAAGTATCGCTCTTCAAAACAGAGTCCAGGGCCCCGTAACATAAAGGTTAGCGATCAATCGCTATTTGATTTTGCGATCAATTGCAAACTTTTGTACATGATTTGCCATAGACTTGCGATTGATATCAATCGCTATCAGATTGGCAATTAATCGCAAACCTTTATGTTACGGGGCCCAGTTGTATTTAGAAAACCCAGGTACTGTATTTGATTACCGGAAATGTCAGAGGATTCAGAATTCAGTATATATAGTTTTTCTTAAAAGGATTCTTTAAAGTCTAGCCCCCTCGCCCCCTCAACTTAAAAAAAGAAGGCAGGTGTCTTACCGTTTCGCTTGGTTCATCTTGGAATGCGCACATTCTCTCAAGCGTCTCCGTGGAGGCTCTGTCACGGCAGTTGGCGATCCTTATACGCCAGACAATTGCGAAAGACCCAATTGGTCGTTAGCAAATCCTCATTGTTTTCCACATGAGTTGCGGACAATAGATTCATTAGCCTGGGCAGCGGAATGTGAAAATGTTGAATGTACATGAATTGATTTGGGGATCGCGGTGGAATTTTGTCATTAAAGCGCTTTCGAGACAATGGAATTCCGCATCTTAGGTCATGTGTTGCGAAAATCTTTTCAGGGTCATCTTCTTAACGTGTCTGGCACTGTAATACTTTGAATTCTATTGTTTGTTAATGATTTATGCAACCTCTGATCATGTTTGATTGCAATTGTAACGTTTGTTGATTAGAAGAATATGTATCAACTTGTTTTGAATGACCACTTATCGCATTTTTTCACAGCATTGAACTGCCATTCTCATTGAAGTCCAATTGTCTCAAGTTATATGTTTTTCTTCCCATACATGGAAATATGTTTCATAATTGTATATAAAGATTACAGACCTAATGCCCTTGAATGAATCTAAAAATAAAGCAGACATTTGTGATGATTCAATGTACATTTATTGGTACAGGTTACTCTACAAAATCTGTGTAAACAACAAAACTACTGATTCCAAATATCTAATCACTGTTTTCGCAGCGTTGGATGATATTTCCATTGCATAATTTCATTCAGCAACAAATAATAGGTGTTTTCCACACCTTCATGCAATTTAGAATGGGATGTTTTCCAAAACAATCTTTCCCGTGCTCTGAACCTAGATCTATTGTTTGATAAATAAAAGGTGGTTTCTAAAAAAATTACCTCACTTTGAAGTGAGGCGTTCTCCAAAACAATCTTTGCCATATGCATAGCTCCCAACTATTAGATTTTTTAGTTAGTAATCATTACTAATTTAGGCCTTAAATATGTCAAGTTTTTGTATTAAACCCAGCACAGACGACCACTTTTGGCATAACTAGCACCATGCATTTCAATGTAACACATATAGAATTACTCATTTGTAGCAGGTTCAAATTCCACCCATGGCGTTAATTCCTTTCAGCAAGAAATATGTCCACATTGTGCTGCACTCAACCCAGGTGGGGTGAATGGGTACCAGTAGGAAGAAATGCCCCGATTGCAGTGAGTGCCGAATGGTAGCCATGCCATAGCCATGCTATAGCCGGGAAATAATGCACAGAGAGCTTAAAAACACTTTGAAAAAAGCGCTATATAAATGTTGTGTATTATCATTATTATTACTCATTTTAACTGACTCATGTTGGCAGCTATGCATTTGTATACAGATTGCGATGTAGAATTCTTTTATCATGTATTGTTCCATTTGTTTGTTTTCTAGGCTGAGGTATGTGCAGGTAGTGTGGCTGACACAGTGCAGGCCGTCGTCAACGGAGCGGACGGTTGCCTCTTTTGCTACGGTCATGCCCATCTAGGTGAGTGCCCATCCCCCCCCCCAAAAAAAAAATAAATATATATATACATATATTGTACCCCCTCCCAAGTGTTTGGATACCCTCCCTTCCAAGTCTTATTGTCCCTATGAAATATGTGAATTGTGTGAAAAAGAAATTAAATAATGAAAAAAAAATTCCAAATCTCAAAATAGCATTCAAACATTTTTTTTACATTGTGCATCACTACTGACCATGAGCATTTGCCGCACTGCTGACTATTAAAACCCCCGAGATGTCTCCCTTCAATGCCTGCCTTATGGACAAGAAAAACAATTTTTTAGATACCCTCCAATGCTATTTTTGAAAAAAGCACTGGTTGGTTGGAAAAGTTTTTTATCACTTTCCAAATATAAATAATGCAATTCAAGATGAAAATAAGACTTAAAAGGGATAAAAGCCAAAGAGCATCTGAGCATCTGTTCACATCATATTTCATGTTTTTATTTATATTTTTACTGCAATTTTTTAATATGAGTGAAAAGCCAAAAAAAAGTTCAGGTTGGGCCATTTTTATAAGGTCAGTCAGTGGAGGGCAGCCAAACAATTAATACTTTTGGCCTTCATCTCTGTCAAACCTCTCCTTTATCATCCCTGCCTGTCTGTGTGCCCCTGTCGGCATCCTTTGGGACACCAAGCAAGACGGACAGCTCCATACCCGATCGCTCACCTAGATCCATAAGCCTAATCCTCAAATCAATTTGAAGAAAAAAAACTCCTCCTCTAATACCCTTGCCTCATATAGTGCAATCTATGTACACAGACATCTGAGGAAGCAACAAGTCCTCTCTTGTTTCCGACTTTGACGGAAAAATCCCCATTTTATTCAATTCATCAGGCAGTTATTCAATTTATGCAAATGAATCATCAAAATTGGGTTATTCATATTAACCACCATCGGCTTGTTTATTTTGCAAAGTAATTTTGTTGCCATTTCCTTATTAAAGTTGTATGTAAACTTTTATGATATGGTTTTAAATAGTTTTGATGAGGAAATATTGGATACATTTTTGTTATGTCTCCTGATTTATTCTGCTGCAAGCGAGATATATTGCCAAATTTCGCCAAGCTATCAAGTAATATGCTCTTTATAGAAATGTACTTGATTTTAGCAATGAAATGTTTTTCCTGGACTGGGTTATTAACTAAAGCTTTGTAAAGAAATGATTTCCTACCAGGGTTGTTTTTTACCGAGTTAAAAAGGCTTTAAGAACGACTTCGAGAATGACTGGTATCAGTTCTTCTCTGGTTTCCAACTCTTCTTCGTAATGATTGATAAGCATACGATTATTCAGCCCTAGATCTGATACCAGTCATTCTTAAAGTCTTTCGTAACTTAATGAAATACTGCCTGGGTGCCCATTTTTGTCTGGGTTGAGTGTAGCACAATATGGCGCTGGTTTACACAGAAGGAAATGAAACACTCGCTCGAGTGGAGTTTGAACCCATGATTCTCAGATTAGAAAACTTGGGAGTCCCAACCACTAGGGCACCAACAATATAACAGACTGAAAGTTCACCGGGGAGGGAGTACTGACCACAAATGTCCTCATGAACCAACCCAGACATAATATACCAATAAGATATTGATTTCTCTTACTGTTCTGGGGGTACCTTCATTGTTTAACCACATTCGCAAACCAGCCAAGCACGGCCCAGCAAACAATACCCCAAATTGCTGCAATGATGCAAAGCGTATCGTCTTTCTCGTCTCAACCAAACTTTGCATTTCCCGCTCTAGATGACAGACTGAATCGTGCCTTTTTTTATCTCAAACTATCATCAGACGTTGCCATTTAATGCCTAATTAATGCATTCAAGGTTTTGTGTAACGACACCTCATGAAAGGGAGATGTATAATAGACTTGATATATGTATCTGATCAAATTTGTCACGTGAAAATGAAAGATTATTCGTATTCCAAGCGAGTATTAGAACGTGACAAATCGATAAACACGATATGAAGTAAATCAGCTGATATTTAGCAAAGTATACGTGACGTCCATTGATTTGTATAGTGATACCCCTCTTTAGCAAGATTGTAAATGATAAAAAGTTCTCCATAAAGAATAGAATGAATAAACAGGTATTGTTTGGCAAAATAATATTTATTTTTGATGAGACCTGAAATGATTTTCTTGATTAGAGTTCTGTGAAGAATGATCTGCCACATAGATTACTATTAACATTCCCGCATGAGTGTAATATTATTATTATTATTTTTCTATTTGTGATAAAGTTTTTGAGCAGGTTCATTATCTTGCTCCGTTGCATTTTCTTGATTTTGTTAAGAGATTAAGAATTCTGTGAAAAAAATGTGGTTGAATAAACTGGGCATGAACTCTATTTTCTGTGTCAGAACAATTTTAATGCAAGTTTCCACTACTCCTGTTGCCCTTGATTCAGACATTTCAATTGTCATCTTCATCACCACCATCATCATTAATTTAATCAATATCATCAAATCATCATTCTACAAATACAAAAAAAATGTGTGTGTTCGAATAGGCGAATTTGCTAATAGATACAGATTCTATGGATACCTTGTACACAAAGGTTGTTCTTAACTTCCCAAAAGCTTGCCCAAAGCTTGGCCGAGATAGAACAAGGTAATTTGTGCAAACTGGATATTAAGTAATATAGTTCTATACAGGTTAAAAGAATACTACATAACTATGTTCGTTGTTGAGAGAAACATGCTTACGCTAACCCATTGACTACTGAATTCTATAATTACCATAGACTTTGTGCAGGGATTAACAGGTTTCAGTAGTCAATGGGTGACATTTGAATCTGTCTACCAGCCTATTCGCAATATGTCCCATCCATATTATAACTTTCTCATTCGTTTCTCCTTCCACATCAGGCAAGACATACACAATGATCGGATCCGACGAGTCGGCCCAAAAGATCGGCGTCATCCCTTGCGCGATCGCGTGGCTCTTCAAACTGATCAACGAGAAGAAGGAGAAGACGAGTACAAGGTTCTCAGTCCGAGTCTCGGCTGTGGAGGTCTACGGCAAACAGGAGAACCTCAGAGATCTGCTCATAGAACAAGCGAATGGTGAGAAGATCATTGTTATTTCATTTTGGTGAAAGAAAATGGAAGAAAATTCATGTGACAGCTGATTGTTGTGTCTACTTTGAAATTGATAATATTGTTTGAAATGTAATTTGATAACATTGGAAATTAAAGGTAGTACAGGAGAATACATGATACCGGGATGATTGGTTGGGATGTAGAGAGGGATGGGAGGCATAGTCAGGGAGGGAGCGATGGAGAGAGGGGAATGGGAGAGCATAATCATTAACATGGCTTTCTAATAGGTTTCATGCAACAATATCCACTGTAATTCCATATCTAAAGAAATTACAATATTATCATATAAATAACAGCAGCACACAATAATCATTTGTAATGCAACTAAGGGAGTGTTGCTAGATAATAGAGATCAATTGCAAAGTTGCAGTTAAACGCAAATGCCATTCCAAATCATTGTTTCTTGCACGTCTTAAAAAAAGCAAAGACCGTGTGCAAATGAAAATATGAGTATTGATATTCAGCTAATTCGTCTCCTTGTTCTTCTTCTTCTCCTTCTTCTTCCTCTTTTCCTCCTCCTCCTCCTAGCATAGATAATTTGAATAACACTCTACAAAACATATTTCTCTCTCTTAATTCATACCGATCTGCAAAAGGACCAATGTGTGAGTTGCAGCTCTTTAACCACCATAATATATTCCCTACCTGCTTAACTGAAATATATACCAACGATTGCTACCATAACTATATACCAATTATTGCTACCATAATTATATACCAATGATTGTGACCATAGCTCACTTTCTCATTCCTCTCCTCACATTGCAGGAAGTAACAATGGATGCGGTACATCACCCGCTCTCTACCTGCAAGAAGACCCTATCTGTGGGGTCCAGCTCCTCAACCAGAATGAGCTTAGAGCACCCACCGCTGAGAAGGCTGCTTTCTATCTAGATGCTGCTATAGCTACTAGGCTAACAAAAGGAAAGAATGGTAAGTTTGTTCAGAAAATCTTAATAAACTTGAGCTCAAATTTTCTTGAAGTCTACTAGTTTTTCACAAACTAATGAATCATGGTGAACAATCAGTCTTGTTTCCTGGTTTAATAAATATTCACTAATATCTGAAGCATGATTTTCCAAACTTTTTGATGTATGAACTATGGCAATTACCATCATAGATTTTTTGCTCTTAATTTGTGGATCTGAACTATCTATTCATTAACAGATCATACTCCTTTTAAGCATATTCAAGACAAATATGTAGATCCTGAAGTATATAAATTGGCTGAACAAAAATAATGTAAACCTTAAAAAAAAACCTCTGATAGACTTTTATAGCTAACATATCTTTCTTGTCTCTGTCAGTTAAAGTAGGATTGTCCAATGTGAAATTGTCAGGGGGTATGATTTGTCTCTTTGAAATTAGAGTAAATATCCAAATTGTGTATTAAACATGCCAATTTGTTTTCTTTACAGAAGATGCACACGATGGACGCTACTCCCATATGCTCTTCACGCTCCACGTCTACCAGTACCGCATCGACAAGTCAGGCAAGGGTGGAGTCATCGGTGGGCGGAGCCGTCTCCATCTGATAGATCTAGGGAGCGGAGACCGGGGAGGAGGCAGGGCAGCCAATGGATCCGCTCTCTCTTTCTCCGCTCTTGGTAATGTCATCTTGGCAGTCTTGAATGGGCAGAAGCATATACCAAACAGGTGAGAATGGTGTTCTTTTGCAACAGAATTAATCAATAACAAATAATAATTTGAATGATAATAAGTATAATGATGATAATAATGATGATGATGATGGTGATGATGATGATGATGATGATGATGATGATGATGATGATAATGATGATGATGATGATGATGATGATGATGACAATAATACTAACAATGAAAATAATACTTCAATTTATTTAGCGCCTTTTCCACATGATGCAAAACACTTGTAAAGGCCTACTTAAGTTACCTTAAGAATATTGATACTTCTCAATTTGAGCTGTTTTACAAGCTATACTTCCATTGTTCCCTGCAAAACACAAGGCTTCTATTACCCCTCTTGATTAATATCAAGAGGGGTAATGTTGAACACTTGGAAAGAAGGCAGATGGTCCCAATTTGAAAGTATTTTTAAATGACTCTGCCACAGTTCCAATCCATGGGCCAAATTTTTGAACTATAGATCATTCATAGCATCATTTTAATGCAATTTCTAATTTTCTAATAATATTTGCACCTACTTAAATTGCATCCTAAATTGAAAGAAAATGAAGGGATAAGGATAAGTAAGGAATTGAAATGAGAATTTTGTTAATTCAACCATTTTTTCATATACTTTATATCATAGATACTCCTTTCTTTTGTCATTTTAACGTTTCAAAAATCAAGATGAATGCCCATCAATCTTATCTAAATCTCCATAGATTAAAACCTATTTCTACGAATCAAAAGGGCGTATCTCTGTAGACCATTTTATATTGGATTTCAGATACATCTAGGGAAAGGGGAGGTGGAAAGCTTATCAGCAATTAAGAAATACTTGGGATGTAATAAATGTTAATCTTAGCCTGCAGACAGTATGGTAATCCAATTTAACATTCTCATATGAATAAAAGATTCCTGGCCTAGTTTTATGACATTAATCACAACTGACTTAATTATGTTACTGAATGACCCACATTCATATTTTCATGTGGATTTTTGAAGTTCAGTGAGATATAAAATGACAGTAGAAAGATGCTTTTCATGGAATCTGATAATTATTAATATATATGTTACAAGTATGTGAGGATGAGTATGATTTTTAAATTGTTTTGTATTTTTTTGTGGATGGGTTATGTATTTCTTGTAAGAATCTGTAATGATTATAATCCATATGCTTTTTTATATAGGTCTATCGTAAAGGGTTTAAAAAGAATCCTTTTCTGGTCGTGATTTTGTCATTACACATAGTCATTATCTTGTTTGATTTGTTTTAAATTGTACTTCTGCGGAAGTAGCTAGTCTAAAGAATTCAAATTTTTAAATTTTCAGTAGAAATAGAATGCTCAAACACCCAAATCATGTTATGAACAGGTTACAGAATCGTGGCATGAAAATGCTTCACAAACTATGACAGTCAAAATGCAGCATGAATGTTTGCATTGACGACGCTCCTAATCACAAAGCCATATTTATCTTGATCTCTTTGAATCGAGCCGCCTCTCATGTTGTGGGACCTCTATTCTACTCCCTTATAATCACATCTAATGATCTATCAATTCATGTAATCCCCCAGATAGTATCAATGATTCATGTGGTTATTTCCAGCTATTATAGAACATCTTTTTTATTTAATGTGAGTGATATAAAAAGTATATTAATGCAATGTTATTGAATGGGATATTTGATGAAGTACGAAAGGCACCCCCAAGTGTTTTCTATTTGGCCTGTGATATCGATTATTGTCGAGAACATTTTCCGATGATCATACATTCGATCTTTTAGTATACTATGGGGTAATAACCTTGTGTCAAAATGTTATTCTTAAAATATACTTCTCAGTTTATGTTTGTGTGTTGCATGGGAGGTTTGCTTATTTCAAAGACAGGCAATTGAAATAGATAAGTATTTTTTGGTTTGCGAGCTTCAAACATTTTCTTGCGATTTCATATTGTTCATGCATGAAATCTCTATTGGAGAAACTTAAATTACTGTACTTTCAACTCATCAGATAAATCATTTTTCCCTGTGTTCCTTTTTTCTGATGGTCATGATGCCATGAATCATTATTTAGATAAAACCCACTCTCTTGTATGGATATGAATTTGAATCCTTTCCTATGCCATTGAAAATTTATTTTGCACATTGGAATTTGGAATTTATTCATTTGAACGTCATCAACATATCCATGAAAAAAAAAAATTGGTTGCTTTTGAATCATAAAATAAGTTGGTTGGATACAAGTTGAATATACGATGGGAATATCACCTGGTCATTCTTATTGTGATGACGTAATAAAGCATCACTTTCTATGCAAGATTTATTAGAAGCACATTGTTAACTCACCAAAAGTGAAACTGATGGAGCGTGAATGTGATATTAATCCCTATTGACAGAATCATACATAATGTAAATGATCTATTAATTACCATAACAACTCCATGAGGTTGAGGAAAGAGATTAAAGACTTCAAATTCAATCACCAAAATATTCAATCTTGTTTTCTTTGTACTTTAGAGGAGTAACCTTTTTCCTTTGTGCAATACATCTTGAAATCTTAGATATAAAAAAACAGTCTTTTTAAAAGTTAAAGGGTGAAATTGTGGGTCATAAAAAATGATACGTGTATTATTATTATTCCATAGACATGACTGCACCTTTAACTTTTCCAAAGAACAATTTTCTTTATCCATCTCTTTGGTTTTGATTTGTTTATCTAGGGATAGCATGCTAACGAGGCTCTTACGGGAGGCAATGGGGAGTTTGTCGTGCAGGACGGTCATGATCGCACATGCTTCGGCCGCCATTAGCAACTACGCAGAGACGTTAGGAACCATCCAAAATGCATCAAGGATACATCGAATGAGGAAGAAGAAATCAAAGGTGAGAGATTCTTTAAAATTGTTTTTCTTTTCCTTTTTATTTTTTGTATCAATTATATGCCTTAATTTGAATAATCCATTCTCATATTTAAATCAGTTTAACTTCTTTTGATTTCATTATATTGCTGCAAAAGATTTTTTTTGGTTGCAAGGAAACTTATGTTTTCATTTCGACATTTTTGTCCAATCAAAATTTGTCCCCTTCTCCTTTTCTCCAATGGAAAATAGATTGAAAAAGTGAGGGATAGATAGCCTTCATATTATTTTTATCTGAATTTTTTTTTGCTGATAAAATCCTCCTTGTGAAATTCCCTTGTCTATTAAGTTGTAATTTAGTGCATTCTTTTTCTTTATATTTGATTTATCATCTCTTATAACCCCCTCATCCAATCAAATGCATTTCACTTTCATCGACAGTCACAATTTTATATCTAAAAAGTTCTTAATATATTTACCGAGTGTGCAGCTTCATTATGCCAAATGATAATCAAGTCGAATTATTCAAATGTCCAACTATCCAAATATTTGGTGCAAATTTTATCCAAATATTTGGTGCAAATTTTAACCAAATATCTAAATATTTGTCATCATACCAAGTTTATTCAGTGAGTGTGCAAGGGCTGCCTCTCAAGGATGATGTTATACCAAAAAAATTAACAAGTTATTTTAATCCAAGGCTATCTAAACAGAGGCACCATGTCCAATGTATCTATTGAGTGTGTGAATAAATTTGGTTGCCTGTAAAGGGCACTTTTGAAAAATAGCATTTGTCAGTTGCAAAAACTATTCCCCCGCAAAAAGAACAGAAAAAAGAAATTGGAACACATCTCTTGCTGAAAATAAAGACTTAAAAAAGAATGAAAATCAAATAAGATCTGAAAATGACATTCCAGGTTGTATTTTATATGTTTTACTATGATTTTGCAGTGATTTTTTTTCGATTTCAATGATAAGGTCGGATCATTTCCTGAGGGTCGGTCATGGGAGGGCAACCAAACAATTTTTTTGTGTGCCTTGTTGATCATGCGAAGGGTATGTTTAGAGGGTGTGATAATAAACGGCCATGAACTTGCATGGTGTTGGAGGAGATTAGTAACACACTCCCTTGACACCTTGTCATTTCATTAGTATTTGTCATTTCATTAGTATGCGTGTAATGAACTTGCATGGTGTTAGAGGAGATTAGTAACACACTCCCTTGACACCTTGTCATTTCATTAGTATGCGTGTGAAGGCAACAAGACAAAGCATGCTTGTTTTTTCAATGATG
Organism: Temnopleurus reevesii; assembly: GCA_036244855.1. NCBI lineage: Eukaryota > Metazoa > Echinodermata > Echinoidea > Temnopleuroida > Temnopleuridae > Temnopleurus > Temnopleurus reevesii. The sequence goes on from BQKZ01001113.1 coordinate 82,583, forward strand.
GATCTGAATCAAATCCTCCTATAGACCCTCTCCGTTGAAAATCTTTGATAAAGGGTGGATGGATAAAGATGGTAGATTGCCCGAGGGTTATCTAATGCATCTGTTGGAGTCATCAGCGAGCATTCTTAAGTACCATTCATAAACAGCACGTGGTCAGCTTCATTTCACGGCCATATTTACGCTGTCTTTATTATCTTGCTTTGGCATGATAACTGTGATTCCATTATGATGAGAGCGTTTTGATTGATTGTTGCCCTCGAGGTCTCGCAGATTTTTCCTTGTTTCTCATCGTTTTAGGAGAAGCGATCTCTTGCATTGCTTCATAGCGCGATGACAGAGCTTGTCAAAGCCATGAATCACATTCAGTACGCAGGTCAATGACTCCTGAAGATAAATGCTGAATCATCATTGCTAATATTTATCAGTTTCAATCATTTTATAATTGAAAGGATTTCTTTGTGTCTGAATACCACTTTATTATACAAATATATGCAAAGGAAATGCATTATTTGACCAACTCTGTATTTATTTATTGACCAGGACGGATACTGGGAATGCATAATGATTTGCAAAATTGCATGATTTCGGATGAATTTTTTTCTTCAATTTTGCCAACTTGTGAGTGAATGCAATAAATGAAACAGAAATGTCAGTACATGAAAAGCATTTGACAATAAACAGTATTATTTGCAATAATATCCTATTGTAATCCTCTGCAATTTAATATGACTAAAATGTATGTCCTAATGGATCGATAGCCAAGTCATGGTTATCGGCATTTATTAACCAAATTTTTCATTCTTTTGTCTTTGCAGTACTCTGGAACGAGTTCAAGTGGAGGCGATAGTTCCTGCGATGAGGGCCGGATAAGGAGACGTCGCTACGCGCCCCCAGCAAACAGTGGCGTTTGTGTGACGGACGCGGTCAACCAGAGTGACCCAGAGTACATCTCAAGCAGTGAGCAGTCATGTGACACGGTCATCTACGTAGGCCCCGATGGTTGCCCTCTTAGCGATCGCGAATTGACGGACAATGAAGGACCACCGTCATCGCTGCCTATTCTGAAGGGCATGAGTTCTAGCGAGGATGATAGTAGATGCGGTTCGTCGAGCGACAGGGAGGAATGCCGATGGGCAAATGCCGATTCTACAAATGAAATGTCGGGAAGAGATACAGACTGTGGCAGTGACGCCGAGTAAAGGACTACTAAATCACTTTTTAACAAAGGTGCTAGATCTTCCAAATTGCCATCGAAGAGTTTAATCCCCAAGATGTCTTCATCATCCCCAAAGAGAGAACCGTCAAGTGACTCTGCAAAGGGAGCGCCTCCAGTGCCCCCAAAGAGAACAGATAGCAACAAGAGATCAAAGGCCCATTCATTAGGCAGGAAGGAGGCAGATAGGAATGGGAAAGCAAAAGTAAATGGACACTATTCGGAAAAGAAACAGAAATGTGACCCGCAGGTCAACGGCATCTCTGGGCCAGATAGGCCACAGAACTTCCCCAGCAATCTCAAACCCCCTGCTGCAATCCATAAACCAAAACCTCTTCCGAAGCCCAAACCAATCACAGTCCCTCGACCAAAGGCTTTCATTTCATGCTCAGACACAGAAGCCGAGAACTATATGTCGCAGGAGAGGCGGAATATTGGGAGATCGTTTGTGTTGGTGGAAGATGATGACGATGATGTGACTCTGGAGCTTGAACACAGACCATCAGGGAAGTCTGCTTCTGATGGGGAGTTGAAGGATAATAGCACAAGTGAAGATGAGCCTGATGAAGAGGCGTTAGCAGCACTAGCTGGCATGCCATTGGTTCCGAACGGGCGTGGTAACCTTTCTCCTGTGATGGAGATAGACGATGGCGCCTCAGAGAGAGGAGAAGAGTGTCACAAAAAGCAGAATGGAGATGTAGAGGATGATGGTGATGAGCTTACTGCAGCTCTGCGGATCGCAGATGCAGACTTCACCACTCAGGCTGCCAATCTTGCGGAAAACCCAGTAGTGGAGACCCCATCTGCAGTAGACGTCTTACCCACTGTACTCTCCCCAAGAGTAGAGAGGCTACTGTCACCTACAGCGCTGAAGAAGGCCGGGATTGACGCAGAATGTCTTATGAGGACCATCCATTCTCTGGAGGGTTTGTCCGAATTCCTTGACAAGCCGATCTCAGAGATCTCAGAGGATGATATCTCATCGCTGGCATGCTCCGAACAGGACACCCTGAGCTATGTGTCCAGAGACACAGAAGATGTTACATCGGTGACCGACATGTCCATCGACGATCTCCCTATGGGATCGGAAGCGATGTGCTGCATCAAGGAACTTGGAAGACGTTCTCTAGATTCCTACTCGCATGAGAACTTCTCCATCAGCTTCAATGGTGCCAGCGTGGATGCATGTCTCAACGAACCCCTCCTTTTATTGGGGCAAGATGAGAGAAATAAATTAGGACTTGGTAACTATGTCTACTCCGATGACGAGTCAGAGATCGCTGATGGGTCAAATCGTCCACGGCGGTCGGAACTTCAGTCAGAAAGAGACACACTGGACTCTATCTCATTAGCTACGAGAGACATTGAGGCTATTAAACAGCTCTATGTTATTTCCAATATGAGCAATGAAAATCTATCTATCGATGATGATATCTCAGAAGTTCAGGTGCCCAATCTATCGTTTGGTGATTCTTATTTACAGGATGAGCCTTCCGTGATCACCTACATGACAATCAATAATGATGAACAGGTGGTGATGAGGGAGAAGCATTTAGCTCTAGATGACCTTGATCATCCATTGCGACGACTCAGTTGCATCAGTGATGCCACAGATGCAACCTTCAGCACAGCTTCCCGTCCAGCCAGCTTTGCAGATCAGGACGATATCACTCTTATCGGCGAATGCATCGATGGGGACTCGAAGAATGAACCTACCTCACCAAACACTATCAATCTCATCAACAGCTTGCAGAATCTTCATATAGACAACATGAAGCAGAATGGTTTCATCAGGCCACAGTGGTACCAGAACAACCCCAACGGCAACAAGGTGGAAGAGACGGGAAGGACAGGATACACCCCTTCGTCTTCGGAGACCTCCCCTGTGTGGCTCAGAATGAACATTCCAGTATCTTCCTCAACAGAGCAGAAAGGAAAGCAGGGTCAGTCAGTAAATCCAATTCTGAAGAATGGCTGCACAAACAGAGTCATGTCCCATCTGGACACCAATGCCATTCTTCCAAACGGGATTAGACAGGCCCTTCCAGCTCGTTTCCTAACAGAAGTCTTGAGCAACTCAAGCCCAGCGTCTTTCTATAATAGTCCTCAGCATCAGGTCAATGGTGCTTCTGTCCAGGCCAGAAATGTGTCACTCGCACAGCAGCCTTCACCACAAATCCTAAGTGCTGCTATCCAGAGTGCAAAGCACCAGATGGCTGTGAAGAACGACCTCCCCAAGATCCACTGTCTGGCAGATCTGGAGAAGCTCTACGGCATCGATATCCGCAAACCTGATGGAGCGGCCACAGAAGACGTCAAAAGCGAGCCAATCCCTTCTGATCATCACATGTTGGATGGAGGTAAAGGCTATGATATCTCCAGCATGGAGCGTCCACCAGCGATTGGCGCCTGCTCCGTGCCACCCTTTGAAGTTGAGATGAATCCTTGTTTCTCTCAGGAATACGATGATGCCTTGTTGTCTGGCGATATCAAGGAGACCATTGCGGTGGTTCACCAACCTCCTAAAGTGACTGTGAGTGAGGCTAGGACTAAGAAACTAGTGTCTCGGAGAGAGAGTGGACAGTCAGAGGCTAGCAGCATTTCAAAGGGTAGTGACTTGACCGTTCAAAGCTGTCCTGTGAGTAGGTTACCCCAGCCAAGTCATCACGGGACACCCACCAAGAATGCTGCAGGCTCCAAACCGTCTTCCCGCGCTGGTAAACCTCTCCCCAAATCAAGGGAAGAGAACCACCCAGTAGGCAAGAACACCCCTGCGTCTTCCAAAAAGACTGCTCAAAGTAGTAGGATACCCCAGAAACCTCAGGCAGCGTCACGCAGTCAGACCCCCAAATCAAGTGCCCTCCCCGTCAGAAAGTCCCTCAGCAAGTCAGCCCCATCGCTTTCAAGATCAAAGGAATCCTCAACCAAGATCCCCATCACGACCGTCACATCGGTAGATGGAAGTGCAGACCAACCTCCAAACATGCGCAACGCCAACAACAACATCGCCCAGCTGCAGCCAGGCAGTCGTCTCACCAACTCCTCCGACAGTAGCAACGACAGCGGGATTGCTTCCAGCGAGAACGTCACCAACTCCAAACCGGCGATTCTCTCTCCGTACTCCACAGTGACCAAACCAAGGACGACCAAGAGCTCGAGTAGTGGGCACGGGAGTGACAACAGCAGCACGTTCAGCGATAGCGTGCCTGCGTCAAAGAGCATCCGTCGGGTTCATGGTGCCAGCGGGACTAGTAGTGGCTATGAGAGTATGCTGAGGGATAGTGAGAACACAGCTAGCTGCTCATCGGCTCATGACTCACTCAGCGAGAGCTCCTCAGGAAGGGTCAAAGGAAGCAAGCTACCAAGGAAGAAGTTTGGAGGTGAGACAAATTTTATCGATAGTATAATCCCAAAATATTGCCCACGTAGATAGAAAGAAGTTTATGAGTTAAAGTAACACCTCAATAAAGCAAGTAAAAGTGATTTTTAAGAATATTCAAGGCTCACTTTCCTTTCCAGAAATATAACCCCCATTTTCTAGAAGTAAAAAAATAAACATATTTTCTTGTTCTAAAAGTGAGTGGGCGTTATATGATATAGTACGTAGTATCTACATCCTGTTACCTCAATTGCTGTGATATGTGCAGATGCTTTTAAATGAAACTGAAGTGAATACCATACCATACCATACCATACCAAAATATGGCAAATGGTCATTAGAATACAATTATTGATCATGATTGTTGATTCTTTTTTTCTTTAGGAGCAAGAAGAAGTCGCAGCGTACCCCGATCCTCTGCATCCGACTGTGGTCCATCCACCGGGAACAGCAAGTCTGGTCGCTGGAAGGACCTGCCTCCTCGACCGATCCTACCCAATGAGGAGGGCGTTGAGCTGAAGGTGTACGAGGTCGACGATCCCAAACGCATCCAACAGCAAAGACCTGAGACTATCAAGGTGAGAAGATGAAGGATTTTATTTTTGTGTGCTCAATTTTGAGTGATGTACAATCCTGGTAAAAAATAATCTCAGCAAGATTGTAGAACTTCTGAGTACAGTCAAACTTGCCACATGGGTCAAGGATTTATAAAGCCAATATTTTGCAGTGAAAGGGCTTCAAATCCCTTTCTAAGCTTATTACCTCGGGAAGAAAAATAATCCAAATTTGCTTCTCTCACCCCAGGATTAAATGCGCTCGGTCATGTGCAAGATTGCTATATATTTGAGCCACCTGTCATGACTTATTTGAAGCCAGCATTATTATTACTGGTTCCAAATTGGAAGAAGTACATGAATAGAATTTACAGTATGCAGTAGACACACTTTGACTTAATCGGCAGGTTTGACTGTCGCCAATTTTCAAATGTTATGGGTATTGTGGTTGTATAAAATGAAGAAGTGTTATTGTGGTGATGGGCTCCTGATATCCTCACATTATTATTTTACAAAGAATCATTCTTAATACTCATTTCTTACCCCATCTAGATTTTCTTTGTTTTCAAATTTCTTCTTGAATAAGATAATGAGGAATTTCCATGTGGACATCTGCAGATATTTCGCCAACACAATATGTAACGAGGGACTTTTGTTTGCTCTTTGATAATCATTATAAAAATAATAATTTACTTCATATAAAAAATAACTGAAAATTCTGTACAAGTAATACTCTTGTGTGGTGGAGTAGAATAAGGTCAACTGTCCCTATTCCCCTTTTTTACCCATGTTTGGAGTGACCCCACTTAAATAACATTGAAATAAGTTTATGTCTGATTGGAAACTTGTACACTTTTATCCTTTTAGTATTTGTGATGATCAGAGCAATCTTATACAGAGAGTTGTGACAACTTTTCTCCCAATTAATAAAGTTGGTCTGCTTGATGCTTTGTTTGGTGAAGATCCAACAAACTTCCTCACAAATACTCATTTTAATTCATTGCAACTCCTAAGTGGTAGCTTCTAAGGCAATGTTGCTAGAAACTTAAATGAAAATTCACTTTTCAATTTGCAATTGATTTGCAATTGATCACAACTTTTAAGCAACGTCCATAAGTCTATTTTTATAGATAGATCATGTTTAACTGTGTTTGTATAGGTTCTTGTCCAATATTATTGGAAAATTAACTTCATATTAAAAAATGATTAAATGGTAAACAATCAATGAGATGTAGCAACTCTCTGTTAAAAGGTGCGCTGAACTCATTTTGGTTACCCCTCCCCGTAGTCCATCGATCTATCTTTCTTTCTCTCTCTCCTTCTTCAGATTGATGTTCCCACTTCCCTAGTGGGTAGTCAACCTGTCAAGGCCTTAGAGTGGAACTCTTTCCCAAGGTCATTCAAAGAAACACCCCTATAGACAAGAATGGAACATACCTTGTATCCCAGAAAGCAATTGCAAGCATTGGCAAGGTTGCGGCAGTGAGGGGCTAGTTACTTAGCGGCGTAAGATTTTTATGTCAACTTTGGAAATATGGTGAGCGTTTCATGAATGTCGCAGCAACAGGCACTCATTCTTCGGCAGTTGCTATAGAGCATTGCCATTTTTCAGGCAAAAGTGTGAATTCAGACCATGGCAATTCATTTCAAGCCATAGTTCATGCAACCCAGATCATGCTCAAGGCCAAATAAGTAGACCATAGAGCTATAAAAATCAACTACTATGACAGCATTGATCATAAAAACCAACAGTGCCAGATTATTGTTAGTATTTTGTTTTCCGGGAAGTTTAATTGGTCGTCATCTCTTTCAAAAAGAGAGAGGTCATGATCACTTGAATAAAAAAAAAATGATATCCGTGACTGTCAACTACGTGGATATTTTATTGCCTGGCCAATGCTTGCATTGTTTTCATTTTAATGGGCAGAAATCAAGAACGAAGTTCAAATCTAAACCATAATTCAAATTTTAGTGCGCTTGACCCTGGTCTGAAACTAGCGCAAAAGGGCAAATTTGACCTGTATGCTATATATGCGGATTAAACATTGAATTGAACTTGCTATTAGATAAAAATAATTTTTCCTGTGGTTTGGATTCAAACTTTTTTCAAGACTTCTGCCCAATAGGATGGTGTTGACCATAGGTTTGCAGCCCCCTTCCATTTTGAAACTTTTATATATAAGGCATGGATGAATATCGAAAAATTCCATTATTGGTGTTTTCTATACTGTGCCTGAGAATGAATTTTTTTCGGTGTTTTCCTCTTCCCATTCTCCTTGTCATAAACATCCAACATATGATCATCATATTTATGTATGATTGAAATCATCATCAATTCAAGCCATGTTCCATTGGACTTCTTTTAACACGATATAAACTATTTCCGTAAAATAAAGTTGGTCATGGGACAAAAGATCCGTAGCTGTGTATTAAACTGTACAGACACGACGATCATAAGCCGGTTCTGCTGTGAATAGCATTATGTACAAAGGAGCTTTGAGTTTGAATAGGCCAATGACTTAATTTTTCGGAAATCAATTATATCATGTTTTTGTATAAGGTTACATACTTGTGAGCATCCTATGTATAAGAGCCATGTGATACTGTTTTGAATGCCACATGACGAACATAGGGTTGAATTTACAGACAAAGTTCATGATGTAATATCTCTTTTGATTATGACATCCTTTTGAAGAATTTGTAACTCTGTCTCTACAAGCTGCAATTTGATCGCATATCAACTGAAAATTGGAATGTGCATTATCATTCGCACATGATCAGCACTCTTTAAGATGTGCGTATAAAACAATTACTTTGATTGGCGTGTGCCAATCAACAGCAACTTGCAATTGATCGCAAGTTCGTAGCAACACCCCTTAGATTGTACCAGGTACAAATAAGAACTTTATTTGTGAATTCCACCCAAGAATATTACAGCTCATTCTAATCCAATACTAACACTCCCATTTCGTTTCATTTATTCTTCCTAACTACGTTTCATCGGATCAACTCCTTGGTTCAAATCTCACTCCCTCTTCATCTACTAACCAAACTAATCATCATCATCAGGACACCGTTATTAACTCTAAATCATCCTCTAAATCGCCCAATAAATCACCGAAAAAGGCTTGCGACACTAACACGTTGACTGGTGCCCCGCCCAAACCAGAGAGATACGAGAGGGCAGCTAAACTAGAGGTATATAAAAGAAACCTGTCATATTTCTGTCAAAATTGAAATTGTATAATCCTTTTCTTTTGATAGTCTCGTTTTTATGATGTTTTTTAAACTCTCCCCTACTATCAAGTGATTTTCCATAATCTTCAAAAGTTATGCTAATCAAATTTTGTGTAAAATTTGATTGTGTGGTGGGATAAAAATTATTTGAAGTGCAGATACTTGTAGCACGACACTAAAGAATATTAGTTTTGCATTTCAGTGTTTCTTATTCTGTTAAAAATCCAAATAGAAATTATTAAACAAAAACCAGAATAATGATGTGTAAATTCTAATTCACCAAAGTGAAAATGAGACAAATTAATGATAAAAGCAACAAAAAAAAGTAAACTTCTTATTTTCTTATGACTCATTGTTTAAAGTTTATGCCTTCATATCCTCAAATTTGAGCAAAATGGGAACACAAACATGTATTTTAAGTCCAACTTGCAATAACAGATACATGTAGTTTTCCATTCTTAAGTAAATATCACAAAAGAATGTTTTATCAATGAATCATAAGGATCTCTCTTCTCTTTAAACCACTCCCTGACTAACCCCCGACTCGTCAGACTTGCGAGGAAGCTAGCGGCAGCTCCTCTTCCCTGAGCAAACACCGTGAGCTCCGGGCCCAGCTGGCCCTGGCCGAGGCCCAGCTCCAAGAGGGGCAGGGCCAGTGCCCGTTTGAGCGTAAGCACCACCAGATCAATGTTGCCAATTGTGAGCTGGTCTGCACTAGTTAGATCCTTGCAATCCTTCTGTGTACGTTCACGTCACAGCACTTCATGGTATATATTGATATATAGATGTAAAATATTTAATCATTTTGAGGTGATTCGTAGAGCCCTATTTTAGTTTATTCATCAAAGCCTTCCATCGTTTTTGTTTTGAAGAGATTTGAAGTAGAACTATTACATTTGTCATTGAAATTTCTTTTTTATTATTTCATCCTTTTGGAGTGATTTGTGCGGCCCTATTTTTAGTTACTTATTCAAAATATTCTTTCAGTTTCACTTTGTAGATATAAGTAGTATTGTAGTCATACCCATCAGAAAATCTCATTTTTTTCAGAGTGATTGTTGTAGTCTAAATTTTAGTTGATCTTTGATTGCATCTCTTTATTTTTGAAGTAGCGTTTATCAGAAGTTTATTTGCAATTACTTTTAGATTACTTTTTTCGTCCTTTTTGAGTGATTCATGCGTACCCACTTTAATTTTAACCATTAATAACCGACACTTTCCCCCATTTTCATTTGTAAGATATGTGTAGTAGAATTCAATTTAGAATTCAATTTTTCATCGCAATTCATCTCATATTATTTCACAAATTCAATTTATTTTATTAATATGTTCATAGATGTAGAATTGAGTTTGACCTCATATTTCTTTGCAAGAATATCTTGATTTATTTTTGTTCAAACTGCATCTTCCTTCACCTGTGTACCCTATCATTCCAGCCCAAACCATCAACTTTTATCACAATTGGGATTAGATTAATTCTATTTTAGCTCATCTTATAATCTCTTTACATCTTCAAATACAAGCGAAGTGTGACCCATCCCTCCATTATCATTTATCCTTGTCGGCTTTTATCCCTTTGGTGTCTTAAACCGTTTTATTTCAGCTGTAGTTGGATTAGTCTGACATCACTGATCGATTTGTATTTTAAGAAGTATTTATGTGGATATTGTGTCCATCTTAACTCCCTGGTATTATGTAAGTGTCGCTATTTATAGAGATTTTTTAATTCATTTTAGAATAATTTTCCTTGGTGGAGAGTATAGCAGCCTCCCTTCTGTACAGTCCAAAGTGCCCTCCCTTTCTTGGAAGTATTTTTTTTCTCCATCTAAATTAATTATGTATTTTTCATTCATTTGCTTATCTATTCTTGATATTTTCTTAATTGTTCGGTCATCAAGTCATTGAATATTTAAACCTCCTAATAATATTTTGTTCATTCTTGTAGATTTTCATTTTCCTTTCATTTCACACATTCAATCTGTCTTCTTTTGCCAAATTTATAGTATTTGCATCATTACGTCATCTCATGTTTCGTTTTGAAATATTGCTACTATTTTTAATTTTCCCATATCACATATCCTCTCCATCATCATTCAGAATTATCTTGTATATTTATATTTGTTGATGTTTCCACTATGTATCATGCATGGGGGATGTAACCGCCATTATTAAGCAGGCCTGTCATAGACCTTTT
>BQKZ01001113.1:120224-132317 GCA_036244855.1 Temnopleurus reevesii
AAGCGCTGGTGGTGCAACCACAAGTTCTTCCTCCTCAAACTGGCAGTGTGTGGCTACGAAGAAATGGCCGAGGACTTTGGGGCGGGTAACTACGAGTTTGATCTCAACCTCATGTTCCACGAGGATCAGGAGGAATGGGTTCATGATGTCCTGAAACCGGTCCTGGAAGAGAGGTTGCCACAACTGCAGAATGTCATCTATGGGGATAATGGCCTTCACTTGGGGATGTACTTGATCAACGCACTGTATGATGCCATCGACAACAGCTTCAAGACTGTCTTGTTGATCAGCAACGAGTCCATCGGGGATGCCTGGTGCATGACGAAGCTACGCATGGCACTGGAACACGTCAACGACACCGGACTGGACAAGGTGATCTTGGTCTTTCTAGAAGACATTGATGATGATCATCTACCGTACCTTGTGAGGTTGTTCCTGAGTAGGAACAGACCTTACATGCTCTGGACGGAGGATGAGGATGGGCAGGAACTGTTCTGGGCTCAGTTTGAAAAAAGCATGAGAGCCAACAAGGCTATTAACAATGCAATCCCTCTCTAAATTTAACAGATAAGAGGGTACTGCACCATACCAAACATTTCCCACTATTTGTATGTTTGTTTTTGTGTATGTAAATATTCAACGTTCTTTATGCACTCTTTATCATTGTTGGTAAATTGAAGTTTGCTTTTGACAAAAAAAAACCCTCCATAAAATCCAATCCGAAGTCAATTATAGATTGACTTAGGCATACTTTAAAAATCATTTAAACCATTCCATATTGACAAATGTGACTTATGCTTTTAACAAACTTATGATGAGTCAAAATAGAATACTTGATTTTATTTTACTCACTCTTTCTTGTATAATTCATGAACACATGATAAAGCAAGATATATGAGCCAATCCATGGCTCGATCATGTCCGTTACACAAACAGCGAATGCAAGTCTTGATGGAATCTCTAGAAATCTGGTATGTGTGCCACAAATACTACCATTTTCATAAATAATGAATTTCAAGGAATTCAAATGATCAGTTTTCAAGAGATTTGGATGTTTGGCAGAGTTGACATGACACTTTTCTACATTCTATATCTTGACCAGATCTGCACAAAAGCAGACAAGGAAATGCATTAAATAGATTCTATATTATAGAAATGACAATATAACAGCTATCAATGATGATGTCTTCTAAATGCTGTTTAAATTTACTATATAAAATATTTCTTGTGTTTTTCGATTCATCTTTTGAAAATCTATTTGTAATTTAGCCTTTGGCTGGAAGCAATGTTTTAATGATGCAAATAATTCTGTACGATACCGCCTCTGGAATAGTGGTTCTCACTATTCCTATACCAATTCGTAAATTTATTATTATTTTTTATTTCTATTTCAATGTGGATATTCATTTCAGCATCTTAATGAGTACTTTTATGAAGTGGCACTTGATATTGGAAAATACAAACTTAATATTTGCACTTTTTATTAATGCTAGATATGATAACTATATATTCAATGAATTTGTGCAGAAATATTTGATGTGTATACTTATATACATTGATTTATATTTACTATTTATGGATGTCTTATACATATTACACTGACTTACACATGTTCTAATCATTTCTATATCACATTCATAGCTGCCAACATGAGTCAATAGAAATTAGTAATAATCCTGTTCCAAATTGTAATCTTCACATATTTTACATCAAAATGCATGGTGCTAGTCTTGCCAAAATTAATACCAGTAACCTTTACTTGGGGCCGAAATTCTTAATAATTACTAAAAATTAGTAAAAGTTGGCAGCTATGCATATTATATAATACTTTTCAAATCAATTTCTATCCTAATATTTCATGTGAGCAGAAGGGACAAAGGTCTTTGGATGAAGTAAACACCTCCATTCAAGCATTCACAATGAGCAAAATATGTACAAAAGAATTTTGCTTCCCTCTTATTCTGTAGAAGAAATTTTGCACTGTCGGATGAATAAATTCTTCCTTTAGGGGCACTGATTGAACAATCAGCTTGATCGCATTTTTCATGGTGGTTTCATTTTTGCTAAATTTGCTGTACTGTCCTCATCAAATTTCCAGTCAGTCCTGATATACATTCAGATGTGAAGAAATACCATTCTAAGCATGAGAGTAACAACACACTAAAATGTCAAACTGGTCTTGAATCACTAAAAACATACCCGCCAACCTCTCGAGATGAAATATCTTACTCCTTGGTTGCTAAAATCTAAAATTCTAAAACCAAAAAGAAGGCAAAAATCTTACTCTCACTCAAACCCTCAGAAAACACACATGAAAGTACAGTATCAATTTTTTATTTTTTTTATTCTAGTTTTCGATAAGAAAATCTTGCGTAGGGGGTGTTGTTCAAAAGTTGCAATTGATCGCAAGTTGCAGTTGATCAGAACATTTATTCTGTAGAAGAAATTTTGCACTGTCGGATGAATACATTCAACCTTTAGGGGCACTGATTGAACAATCAGATTGTTCGCATTTTTCATGGTGGTTTCATTTTTGCTAAATTTGCTGCAATTGATCGCAAGTTGCAGTTGATCGGAACATGCCAATCAAAATCATTGTTTAATGCTCATACCATGCGCAAATTAAAATGCGCGTTACAATTTGCAAAGTTGGAGTTGATTTGCAATTGATTTTGAACAACACTCCTTAGTCTTTCTCTAGCGAAAACTTTTACTAAATGTTGGTTGGCATGTATGCAAAACTATTCGGGCACTGCCAAAATATTGGTTGCAGTCACTCACCTGTTAATACCAATCATCAGAGACGACACCACGTTGACCCAGGATCGAAGTGAGATCTGTGAGAGTTCATCGTGGGTGTAACAGTGACTGGTCGAGAGGAACAGAGACCGTGTCTCTTCATAGGGCATTGAACCTGGGAGCCCATTGGGAGAGATGAGACACAGGTTGTTGAACCTCAAATGGGGGCTGTGTAAAGAAAAGAAGAAGATATTCTTGTTGCTTTGGTTGATATTATGGTGTTTTAAATTTCAGTCAACTGTGACGAAGGGCACATAGACCGGAAGAAGTATGTCATAGTTTTGTGCGCCTTGTTATTGTTAAGTCACAGGTAGTTGCGCAATGAACAGACACGCAAAACTATGACATAACACTTCCGGTCGACTGACGAATGAAAATGAAACTTCCATATTATTATGAATATAGGATACTAATTAGGATGAGAAGTTTTCATGAGCTATGAACAAATTCTTTTTTTTATCTAAAAATAACCATAATCTTGTTGGCTTAATCAGACCTTCATTGTTTTTAATTCCATAGCAAAAAGCTAAAATATAAACTATAGCAATGGAGAAGGAATTAAAAAATAATTTTTACAGAAAGAGAAGAATAGTTATTAAGAGTAATGGTAAACAAAACATGCCATAAAGAAGTAAACTTTCATCAATCTGACCCCCTATTTTCATTTATTTTATTACCTCATTTCATGATCAATTGATGACAAAATAAAAATGGAAGAAGACTGCAATAATTCATATAAAATATATAAAAATATAATGATGTTTCATTTTTTTAGTGAATCCCAATGACTTTTTCACATTATATCCTTTCTGCATATCTAATCCCCTCCTCCCCCCCTCAAGCCTCTCCTCCCCAAAAAATCTAAAAATCATATCTTACCAAAAAGCCAATGTTTCCAGGAAAGCGATGCCAGTGTCAGAAGCCCCAACCACAACGATGCGAGCGTTGATCGTGACCTTTGGCTCTAGGGTCAGTTTTCTGTTGATGTGACTCAATGCATACATCTCCTGGAAGCATTAAGAGATATTGATATTAGATAACACTACCAAAGAACCTATTGAGAATAAGGAAGAGGGAAACATGAAAAATAATCTTTCCCATTCATTGAGTAACACATATAAATAAATTGAATAGAATATGAAAAAGATTTATGCATCTGCTTTGATAATTATAAAGTAGTAAATGGAGAACAGAAATAAAACAAAGATATGAACAAACAGATAAAGAAAGAAATAAGTTAATAAAACAAATGATCTAGATAAACAAACATATAAAAATTAATTGATTGATAGATAAATGAATAGATAGATAAAACTAGTAGGTAGATAGAAAGATAGATATATAGATAGATAGATGAATAAATAGATATAAGTGAACTGAATAAGTGAATAAATGAATCAATTACGAATATGTACTTATGAATAAATGGGCAATTCAAAAATTATATAACACATCCTACATATGAGAACCTCCTGAAAAAAAAATTATTCATATCCAATTTGTGAACGAGGTAAAATAAAGGAATATTAGGCTCATGAAGTTCATAAACTAGTAAAAACAGGGAAAATATGGTCTAACCTACAGAAATGTTGACAGATTTATGGAAGTGTAATGACCAACCTGTTCTTTGATAACTCTCTTTGAGGGGGCATTATGGCCAAGCTGCTCAAGTGGGTAAACAATCTGTCGCCTGGCTCGGACTGGTACCATGAAATTGAGAGATGTCACTAACGAGTGCAATGCATCATTCTGTGAAAGATAGGGTAACCATTCGAAGAGAATTACAGCTACTGGTTCTAGTGATCTGTGTCATCTATTTATCAAGTAGGATAAATGAAGAAAACTGCATTACTAGACACTTGTTTGTTGCAACAGTGTAACATCATAAAAAAGACTGATAGGGATATGGGGCAATTCATAAAATTAGGCCCCTAAAAATATTGTTTGGATGCACTCTACCAATTAACCCTCTGAAAATGGCCCGACCTGAACTTTTTTTTTACTCAAATTGAAAAATCACAGCAAAATTTTTAATAAACCTGTGGAATACAACCTGAAAAGTCATTTTCAGATGATCTCTGGCTTTTCACTCCCTTCCCAGTATTATTTTCTTGAATAATTGTGCCAAAAGAATAATATTAAAATAACTTCTTCCGACTGACCGACGTTATTTTTCAACAAAAAAAAATTTGAGGGCATCCAAACTATTTGGGGGGCCTTACAACACAAAGCAAGAATTATTCTTCTTGGATCAAGGTTGGATCGAATGATTTCATAATAGTTTTCAATAAGAACAAAAACTTCTGCAAATATGCTCCTAGTTAATGAACTGCAAGAATTCTGTAGCTGTTAAAATAGGCCTGTAATTTCAATATCTACAGTATGCTGCTTTGTTTCTTGTCTTGGAATCAAAAGGGGGGAGGGAGTTTTGCATGAACTAATCTAAATTTTAACTGTGATGCATGAAAGCATTCCAGTCAAAATTCATTGCATTCTAGTGTCTTTTTTCTATTTTTATGCCATCCAATAAAAAAAAATATATGCCATGAGACAAGCATATATACAGAGGGGGTATTGTTCAGAATCAACTGCAAACCAACTGCAGCTTTGTAGATTGTAACGCGCATTTTCATTCGCGCATAGTATGCGCATTTAACAAGACGCGCATGAAACAATGATGTTGATTGGCAAGTTCTGATCAACTGCAACTTGCGATTAATTGCAACTTTTGAGCAACACCCTCTTAGTTGCACTTCATACTAACAGATTTCCATAGGTTTTGAAACTTCCAAATCAAGTGCAATAGTAAAGATTCAGCTTTTACATCAGCAGTACTGACAAGACTTACCAAAAAGGCAGGATAGACGGGGTAGTAGAGGCACGTGTGGTGGCTCTGGCGCAGGATCTCCTTCAAAAAATGCTTGGAGCGATGCTGAAAGATGGGGTTCATGGCAAAATGGTGGAGATGTCCATGCTCGTCTCGGCGGTGATGATTGAAATAGATGAAGTCCTCGATGTTGTAGTGCGAGCGGATGAACTCGATGTCCTCCTCGGCACGGGTGATGGCCACGCCCACCACCTGGTCATGACAGGTGGCCACATAGGCTTTGATTGGTGTACCGTCCTACAGAAAAGATAGAGTAGAAATTGAATGAATCATTGTGAAATTGTGTGA
This sequence comes from Temnopleurus reevesii, assembly GCA_036244855.1. Lineage (NCBI taxonomy): Eukaryota > Metazoa > Echinodermata > Echinoidea > Temnopleuroida > Temnopleuridae > Temnopleurus > Temnopleurus reevesii. Next base: position 126,199 of record BQKZ01001113.1, read on the forward strand.
TTTGTCATTTTGTTCAACTGGCAAAAGGTTAAAAAAAAATAAGGAAAAGATCCGTCATGACAAATGCAAGAGTTGGAAAGCAAATGAATATATGTGCTTTTACGACATAGGACACTGATTTGATTCAAATTCAATGCAATCAAGATTTCCGGGAACATGAACACATAAAAAATAGCAGAATTGATCATGCCTATATGCATACTTGAAGGTAAGAAAAAGATAGCATAATATCTCACCAAAAATTACTGAAACACATTCAAAATTAATACATGAATGTGTGATGGAGATTATGATATAAAAAAATATAATTTCCAATAATTTACTTTGCAATTTTACAAAGATCTAATATATACATCTGCTGTAACTCTTTACACACAAACTTAAAGCTTACATGTATTAACCAAATAAGTAAGAATGCCTTGAGGATTAATGGACAAATCTTATTCTTACTCTTTTAAAACAGAATTAAGACAAATTAGAATATAACCAGCTAGTACCGTCTCTTGGAAATTCAATAGAGTTCAACCTCGTTATAAAGAGCAAAGATATAACGAGATCTCATTATAACAAGGTAGTTTTTCTGGTCCCATCTCTTTGTATTTTGTCGTATTATGGCCCTAATATAACAAGGTTTCGATATAAAGAGATAATTTTTCTGGTCCCAAAGACCTCGTCATAACGAGGTTTGACTGGACTTACATCATCCCTCCTTGCTTTGTTGAAGCGGTCCAGATCCGTGAGAAGCACCTCCTGGTTGAAGATACCATCCACGAGCTTGGTGACAGCGGGTACGTCTGAAGTACACGCAGGGCGCACTGTGAAGGACTGGAGTAGCCCCGCCCTGTTGAAGAGGTACAGCTCTTGGGGTAGTATGCTGGGGCACTTGGGTGTTACACGCTGCGAAGAGAAAAGAAAAAAGAACTTTGAAAATTCAAATTTCTTGAGGGGGCGGGGCATATGTCACAGATAGAGGCGAGAATTCCATAAAGGAGTAGGGATACATCAAAGGTACAGGCGAGTTGCACTGTGAATATGAAGTAGGCCTGCTCGGTTGAAGATCTACAGCTCCTGGGGAAGTATGCTGGAGCACTTGGGTGTTACACGCTATTAAAAAAAAAGATTGAAATAGAGCATGTTAAACTTAAATTTTGTAAGGGGACAGAGGAACGTCAGAGGTACAAGCAGGGCGCACTGTGAAGGACTGGAGTAGCCCTGCCCAGTTGAAAAGGTAGAGCTCTTGGGGTAGTATGCTGGGGCACTTGGGCGCTACACGCTGCAGAGAGAGAAGAAAAGAGGGCTTTGATGTCAAATAACTTGAGGGGTCAGAAATTTTGTGGGGACGGATGAACGTCAGAGGTACAAGCAGGGCGCACTGTGAAGGACTGGAGTAGGCCAGCCTAGTTGAAAAGGTAGAGCTCCTTGGGTAGTATGCTGGGGCATTTGGCTGTTACATACTGAGGAAAGGAAAAGACAAGAGGATTTTCATACTACATGTTGTGTTGGTGGGGATGTCAGAGGTAGAGGTGGGGTGCACTAGGGAGAGGAAATTTAGAGAAGACTGTCAAGTTAAATGTGGTGTTTTTACAAACTTTTTGCCCTGTGACCTTTAACATCTAGAGAAAACCAGGTTAAACTCACATGCTTAAACATAACTGTGTCACATTTGGTGACAATTTATTGAATGATTTTTAAAATGACCCTGGTAGTCAGCTATTTGGGGAGATTTTATACTGGCATTGTGAACATTGACCTTTGACCCCTTGACCAAAAAGCTAATCAATTCAACCTCATATGTTTATACACACCTGACCAAGTTTTTTATTAAAAATAAAAAAAATATATACAATGCTTCTTAATTATAGCAGTTATAAGTTTCAGACAAACCCACGCAGAGACAATCAAAAAGCATAGTGCCTCCTGTACCACAATATGGTGGCTGAGGCATTACAACAGCCTCTTTTGAAATGAATACATGTAGTCACAGAAACACATCAAAATAACATCATATGTTAACAATTGTGAAGCTGTTTTCAAAATTGCAGTAGAGACAAGAAAAAAAACCCAAAGAATAGCATTTGAGAGCTCCGCCACTATATATTGTGAATTGCGGAAATCTAACTCTAGCAAACTTCAATAAAACAAAAAATAAGATAACTTTATTGATAGATAACTTACCACAAAGTTCTGTAGCAGAGGGAATTCAGGTACCAGATGGGGCACAGTTAGTACACAGAAATCTCTGTCAGGGAACAGAGAAAATGCCATCGGGAGAAAATCTTGTGACCTGTAGACAAAGATTGAAAAAAAACAATGAATTGGTAGATTTCAGAATGAAACTCCACTAAAATTTTTGACAAGTCAAGCCCACTTGAAAATCTGACGACAGATGTAAATTAAGATTCATTCGTTTCCATATAATGCTTCCATATCAAAGGTAAAGAAAAATCTGGAAAATTTACATCTATTCATTGTGAACTGTATTTAAAAAATTGTGCAATGTTGCAGGACAAAACCAAAAATTTTAACAAGAAAAAAAGTACAAGAAATAAAGTGTTTTTCCAATAGTATCTACATCATATATATTCCACTCTAATTTTTCATTCATGTTTTGAATTACTCTTGCGCGTTATAAGTACTCTGCATCATTATTACTTTTAGTTGGTAGCTCTGAAGCATTAAAAGGTGAGGAAAAATAGGATTAAAATGCCCATCAGACCCCATACACTAGCTTCAATAGGATGCCACAAAATAGAATTGTTCTTTTATTTAAAATCCATCAAATGAACCTGACCTATATTTGAAGGGGCCATTTGAACTTCATGCTTAACTCAAAGATCTATTGTACATTACATTCCTCCTTGTTTACAAATTTGTGCCATAGAATTTCTTGTATATTTCACACCTCCTGTAACCTACAAGGTTGCTATTGTTCCAAATCTATTTTAAGATTCAGTCTGTGTAAGTTTCACATACTACAAGTGTCAATTTCACTTAAGCATGTCCTGTGTAATCTGCAACCTGTCAATCAAATGCACCTGTTTGCTTCAAGTGGATATCATGACATACTTCCCATTTGATCTAATGAATTCAAGTCAACATCACTTTCCCATTTTTTATTTATTTTTCTATGTTCTCTGAATCATTATTTTAATAGCGTGTCAATTGCTTGTTGAAAATATGATTCTTCTTAATAATTTTTCAATAACAACAGAATTATTATTATTCTAAAAATATATACCAAGCCTATGGGGGAAGGAGTAAAAGAACATTGTCAAGTGTTAATAAATGTCTTTCTCTACCAATTAACAGAGTGAGAGCTCATTTTTCTGAAGCTTCACAATTCATAATACCTGTATTGGATCCGATAGCTCAATATTCTAAATGTCTTCTCAAGAGGCTCATCGATTTGTTTTGGAGAACAAATTAACCTTCCAAAATAATTCCAAATCCTTTAGCTACTTTCAGTGTAGCACAGTAGAAAACATGAACAGATCCATTCTATTAATTGATGTGGAGGCGCCGTTGTGTAGTGGTCGTGACTCTCGCCTTTCAACTAGAGGGTCGTAGGTTTGAATCCTACCCATGGCGTCAATTTCCTTCAGCAAGAAATTCATCCACATTGTGCTGCACTCAACCCAGGTGAGGTGAATGGGTACCTGGCAGGAATATTTATTCTTTGAAATGCCAAGTGCGCCGTGAATGGCTGCCAGGCTAAAGCCAGGGTAATAATAATGTAAAGCGCCTTGAGCACTCAGCAGAGTGGATACGTGCGCTATATAAATTGCATCTATTATTATTATTATTATTAATTTACAAATAACACTATTATGAACATTAATGAAACTTAAAATCATCACTAAAAATCAGCCTATAAAGTACCTCATTTCATAACGTTCATCGATACAGAATAGCTGAATGGAGAAAGCATTAGCTGGGCCGCAGTACGTGGGTTCAAAGCGAGGCTCGGGTAGCGATGGTACGGGGGTGACACTCAGCTCTGATGGGGCAGCCTCTTCAGCCGCTTCTTGTTGAGAAGCAATGGATCCAGACCTCTGGAATAAGACGAAAATAAAATCAAACAAGGTTTATGGTACATGTAATAACACAATATAAACTATTTCCAAAGAGTTAAGTGGGCCACAGACAATAGAACCGTACGCCGTGTATTCAACTGTGCATACACAATAATAGCAAGCCGGTTCTGATTTGAATAGCATTACAAAGGACCATTGAATTTGCATTCGACTTAATTTGACGAATATAGTTTATATCGTGTTTAATAAATTATCGCAGCATCTAGGCGTAAGTAAAGTTTTGGTAAAAGCGCATAATATTTCCCCAGAAATTTGTCTTCAAATATGAATAAAATGAAATACAGTATCATAAAAATATATTGCACAAAGATTGTGTGAACATTTAAGCCATTTCCTAAAATGCGTTGAAAATCAGGACTTGTAACCAAGATTTTATTTCTTTACATAAAACACCTTATCTTGTCCAGAATCGGATGAAATTTTCAGAATTTGATTTTTGTATATACCTTTTATTGCCCCTTTGTGAAATATTGCCTGATAATAAACAAAATATTGCTATAACCGAGAGGGTACTAGACATGATTTAATGATCACATTAAAATCTAAATATAAGAAAGTATCAGTTTTTGAAAAATAATGTTCTTGAAATGTGTGGAAGATATATATGTCATGATAAACATCCCATATAATTTACACAGATTAATCTTTACCGAAACTTTATTTCAGCTTTCAACCTTACTCCAATGTACAAGAGTGTAGCAGTGGTTATAATTGAGCGCGTAAATATGGGTACAATTAACCAGATACATTGCATACTGTTTCATAAGAATGTGTTATGTTGGCCCAATTTTTTTTTGTTAAACTTCATCATTTCATCTGTCTTGTTTCCTTTAACAATTTGGTATAACATGAGCACTCTATCATATAACATATACTCTTCAACATTTGGAGCTTCAATCATATGAGAAATAGTTACGCAACTTGTGTACTACTTTATGGATAGAGCACTCGAAAAAGTGTAATGGTATGTCAATATGGTGACGTTTCAGTAAACCTGTCACAAAATCAAGTTGGATACTTTTCTTACAAGCCTTTGAAATCCCTGCACTCCGATATCCAAAGAACATTTCCAAAATCAAAGGCCCGTATTCCGATAGCGAGGTTTAACTTAACCCGGGACAGGTCATTGTTATTTAGACCCGGCCTATTGAAAATTTAAACCAAGAGTCTAAATGACAATGACTTAGACATGGGCTAAGTTAAACCTCGCTATCGGAATACAGGCCAAAGTGTTTAACGCTCGACCCCTAATCTTATGTATGTGATACAAAGATGTTGGTGTTGTATTTCATGGACAGACACAGATGCATCTTATTGCTCAAGAGTCCTTTAACAAAACTATTTTAAACTCACCTTTGACATCCCCGATTTGACGGACTCCACTTCCTCTTTATCACTCATCACTGATGCTGAACTGTTTACAAGAAGTAGAAAAAGAAAACACTTAAAAAGCCAAAGAAAAGAAATGTCTAGAGCAGGGGTTCTCAAACAGTGGCATATGCGCCACTTTTGGCGCTTACAAATTGCACGTATCTGTCAGGTATTCACTATAGGCTCCCACTCTTCGTGGAGCAGGAGAGACTCAGAGTGTCAATAAGAAATGTGAAGCTTTCGCATGAGTAATTGAAAACCTGAAGGCTCTAATAACTTTGCAAGTGTCAACTACCAGCAGCAAAGATTTTTTTGTAACATTTCATTTTCAATTGGCGGTAGGGATTTTTCAAGAATAATTGCAAATCATTAAAAACTGTAATGCTATGGTCAGACGGACATGTACGGATGTCTGCGGATGCATCCGTAAAAAAATTAATTTCATCCGCAGAAATTGTTAAAAAATCTGCGCAAAAGCCCCAAAACCACGGTAGATACGCATAAGATACGGATGCAATACGCATGAAATACGCAAATCCTGCGGATGTTCTACGGAAGACACCCCTTTGGCGGATGTGCCACACTAGTGTCACTTAAATTCTGCGCAAGCGATACGCAAGATGCGGACTAGATACGGATGTTCTGCGGAAGATA
>BQKZ01001113.1:136324-146555 GCA_036244855.1 Temnopleurus reevesii
ATAAGAAAGAGTGAGTACACCATTGGGTATTCTACTCAGAAGATTTGTAATCAATCAGCACAAGAACTAATACCAGTCAAAGTTATTCGTTTCTGGGTACAACAATTTAGAGGTTGATGATTAGGTAGTTAGGGCTTTTGCATATGCCATTATGGTTCTAACATATTCACTATCACAATCCCTACTCGTAGGGTGGGGCAACTTTCGTGCAATTCATATCTTCATCCATTTAAATTTTTCCTATGGCCACTGGCCTGTGTATAAAACTGATACAGGAGTGCTATTAAATACCAAAAGGGATTCTACTCAGATTTGTTTTTCTTTTCATAATGATGGTAATATTTTCTAATAATTGCAATGTACTCATAACAATGGGTGGCATTCTTGGAGAGGGAATGTGTCCCAGTGCAAAGAAGGAAGAACAGCTTTTATTTTGATGAGCTTGCCCTTTAGAGGGGTGCTCCAGATTGACATATATGGGTTCTATGCTGAAATTAAAATTATTATCACATACCGGCAGCTGTTGGAGGTTTGTTGAGGGGCGTGGCAGCTGGCTTGGGTGTGCCTTTAGCTGGTAGAGGGGTGCTCTTGGCTGTCATGGGGGTAGCAGCCTTGGCTGGCAGAGGGGTAGCCTTGGCCTGCTGGGGTGTCTGGGTTGGGGGCTGGGTGGAGGTAGGGGCCTTCGAGCCACTGGAAGGCCTGTCTGCTGTCCCTGTATCTCCTGTTCAGATAATTTCAATAAATTTTCAGATATATTGAAATAAAAGATATATAAGCTTGCAGATATCAAGTAGTCATTAACAGTGTAAACCTGATTTTTTGTGTGTTTAGAGCTTTGACATTTCTTCAACACTTCAACAAAAATTGTTGAAGTGCAATTGGTTTTCAATAACTCACAAGTCTTAGTGGTTTACAGTATTTGAATGTGTATTAAATCCCCTGTGAAAATTGTTTAGAGAAGTATTACTTCACACTGATCTTAATTGTACATAGATCATAAAATGTAATCATTGCAAATATCAGACCCTCAAACAAAAAATATCTAATCCATCCTATAGCAAATTAGATTTCAACCATTGGGCTATTGATTTTGCGCTCTTATAGTATGAACTACTTGCATATTTTGCTACTTGAGAGTGAATCTAAAACTTAACACTGACTGGGCATTGTGGCGTGTGCCTGTAATCAAGCTGTTTGGGACAGTCACAAAATGATTTGGGTTGGTTCCTGCGCTGCGGGTTCGATTATCGGTCGCGTTTTTCGGAAGATGACATTAAAGCTCGGTCCTCCTCTCTTCTTCTCCTGGCGTATATATTCAAATTTGAATGATGCACGCCATAAAACTCAAACTCTCTCTCTATTAACATACCTTTCTTGATTGATGATAACGAGCTTGTTCTGGACAAAGCCTTCTCACTCCCAGCCTGGCTCCCTGATGCAATCTCATCATCGACAGGTGGCTCCTCTGAAGGGAACAAAAATCAAGACAAACATCAAATATTTATCTTTCATTTCATCTATTCATGGATTGCATTTTCACTGAAATGCATTCCTTTATTGGCCTATCCCCAAAAAGTAGATTTTGTAGGAGCTTGTTCTGGACAAAGCTTTCTCACTCCCAGCCTGGCTACCTGATGCAATCTCATCATCGAAGGCTCCTCTGAAGGGAACAAAAATCAAGAGACAATCCAATATTTACTTTCTTTTTCATCTGTTTGTAAAGAATTTAACTATTTGTGAATTGTATTTTCCCTCCAATGCATTCATTTATTGGCCTATCCTGAAAAAGTAGTTGACGATTTTGCATGTTTATCCTTACTCATATCTTACTTTGTGAGCTACTAAAGCAGATACACACACAGCTCTACAGCTAAGTACATGAACCAATCTATATCAAAGATGCCAGTGCCAAAAAATTTCACTCCAGCTTGAAGAATAATGCGTTCAAAGATTTTGTTCCAAATTGCTCCGCATATAAAAACAAAATGTAAATGGACAATTTGAGTACTTTGTAATAAGAAACAACTGCTGTCATTGTTTTGGTTGTATTGGTACAATTTTTAATCAAATTGAGTTACGAGTTTGTGTCAATGGACCCTTGATATGAACATTGACAAGTAAACGAAGTATGGTCTCTTGCATAGGGGTATACGCACATGAATTGCCCAATAATGCATCTTTTACATATGTTATTTCCTGTGACTTTTGCTGTATGTGGATGAATCAAAGTCGGATTTACCTGGAGGGGGCGGTGTTGGGGCTCGTAGGATATCATCGGGGTGCGGCTTCTTGAGGCCATGGAAAGGTCCTAGCTCATAGCACGTGTTCAGTAGATCAACATCCACGTCAGTTGAAAGACTCATGAATCCTACAGCTGTTCCCTCACTCTGAAGATTTCGGAGGGGATAAAGTGTAGATTGCGATTAGTCAAGTGACTGTACAGCAGAAATTTATGCTCAAATCATCATATAAATCTAATTTATTTGATTTTTATCATGTCATTCTTTTTTAACACATTGTCTGGCATTGTCGACTGTAATCCCCGACCCTAGGCTGGCAAAGTCGACTCTGGTCGACAGCGCACATAACAATACAATAATACCCATTCAATTGTATTATAACAATGCGCACACTGTTCATGGAAATAAGTATAATAAATTATATATTGCTAGAAAGCCAAGACATCATTCTACAAGTTTTCTGTAGAAAACTTTTGATGAAAATGCTCTCGTAAAAAGTTATGACAAAATGAAAATACCAATATCATATGGAACTGCTTGATTCATACATCATGAAAATTTATCCGCCAGCCCTAGGAATCATAATGCACCAGATAATGAGTTAAGTATAATCAGGATATCTAGACACTGATTTCATAAGAAATTTGACCCCCCAAAATATGGGTGCAGCTTCCCAAGGCCATTGAAAGGACCTAGCTTAATAATGCATGTCGGTTGGAAGACTCATGAATCCAACAGCTGTTTCTTCACTCTACAGATTTTGGAAAAAACGAAATGTGAATTGCAATTTGTCTAGTGATAATCTAGCAGAAATCCTTGAAGAGAATCATAGGGAGTGTTGCTACAAAGTTGCAAACGATAGCAAATAAACTGCATATCCTTTGCAAATTGGAATGCGCATTTTCATTCGCTCATTGTCCGTGCTTTTGACAAGATACATATGAAACAATGCTTTTGATTGGCGCTTTCCAATTAACTGCAACTTGCAATTTTGTTGCAACAACCCGATTGTTTCTGGAAATTAACAAAATCCATTAAAACAAAAGATGACAAAAAGGAATTACGAAATGTAAAGTAGACATATAGAGATCTCAATCACACGAAATGGTGCCCCCATAAAAATGTGTACAAAATAAGAAAAATAGAATAAGGTGATAGCTGTATAAGGGGATAATTGTCCTAGGGGTAGTTTTTCTTGAGGTAATTGTCCTAGGGGCTAGTTGACCAGGGGAAATTGTCCTTGAAGGTAGATGTGCTGGGTATTTGTCCTCAGGGGTAATTGTCCAGGGGTTGGTTATCTGGGTGGTGAAGTCTGGGAGTGATTGTTTTTTGGGGGAATTGTCCTAATCTTTCAAAATGCAATGTTTGCAAAATATCATACCTCCACAATGATTGCTTGGTTATTTGAATCCTGCGACTCAATCAGCTCGGCCAAGAAGTAGCTTCCATACGTGGTGTTGAGCATGTCGCTCTGGCGGTTAAAGATTGGTGTAAGGTCGTCATGGTCTTCAACTCTGGATATAAAAAAAATATTAAAACATTTTAAAAGAACAGTAATAATGATGATTACGATAAGTCCAAGTTTTATGTCAAATTTCAACATGTCCTTTTAGGGCAATGGTTGGTTGGGATAGAGGACCTATCTGGTCACGGTAATTGAGTTTGCCTTCTTTCTCCCTGGCACTAACTATTGCACTAAGAAGACCGCTTGAAGAAATATGCTTTAAATAATTAATTTATACTTTCATTATGTACATTTCATTGAAAAGAGATGGGGGCGGCTTCTTGAGTCTATGGAAAGGTCATTCTGATGGTTGAAGATTGGTGTCAGGTCATCGTGGTCTTCAACTCTGGATATCATTCAAAGAGAGAGAAGAAAGTCATTAAAGATGTAAACTAGGCATGCTTACAACTTAAAAAACAAGAAAACTGTTGTGTTCATTAAAGGTGTTCATGAATCTATGCAAGACTTTGCAAATAACTGGTGACCTTTCTCAAGTGCCATTTAGCGACAGGAGTTATCATTAAGTGCAGGAAACGCTCACCAGTCATTTGTAGGGTTAACCATAAATCCAAGAACAGCTTTACGAAACAACCAGTCAATATTTGGTGGGTACATTTTTGTCTACTCCTCACACAATTGCATGCACAATCAGGCCACCATAAATTCAGTTTAGTCATCTGGGCCAAAATTCTGAAAACTGTATAATCTTTTATGTTAGCAAATATATGTTAATTGTCATAACAAGTCAAAAATACGATGTGCCATTGGTTAATATTTGCACCGTGTCTGCGTTGCTCGCATAAGATAAAATGAAACCTCTGGGCACCAACCAATAAGAAGTGCTTATTGCGCGCAATTCGTGTTTGCTGTGACAGTTGACGTCATATTTCTTAACACAGAAGATAGAGCAGTTTTCAGAATTTGGGCCCTCTATATCAAAATAAATTTGAGATATTACCTTGCTTTCCTCACAAACAATTCCGGACAATGATCGTGTCTGTGGCAGACATAGACGGAGTACCCTTCCAGAGGTTTGTCTTCATCCTTCAACTCTATGAGACTGAAGTTCTGCGCCAGGGCAGGCTCTGCGGTTACCCCGGTAGGTAGTACAACGTACAGGAAATGAATGTCTGGTACTGCATTGAACACAGTCCTGGAAAAGCAGGGAAAAGGTTCAAAATAATTAATGATTTGAACAAATTTAGAATGCAAATTCCAAAATCAGAAAGAAAAAAAATTTACTTCATTTTTTCCCCATGAGACTAAAGTTCTGCGCTAAAGCCAGTTCTGCAGTTACACCCGTAGGTAGCACACCATACAGAAAGTGTATGTCTGGTACTGCATTGAACACAGTCCTGGAAAAGCAGAGAAAATGTTCAAAATACAATACAATACAATACAAAAAGTTCTTATATAGCGCCTTTTCAAAATATATGGTACAAAGCGCTTAAAATAAAATACAATATAGAAGATAACATACACAATTAACATAAACATATGCCAAGGAAAGAACAAAGACTAATGGATGATAACAAATGCTGGCAAGCGGGGATTACCCAAACAGGTGAGTTTTGAGATAATTTTTGAAAGATGGTAGTGAATTAGCAGTTTTTACAAAGTTTGGTAGATCATTCCAAGATTTTGGAGCAGTCGCAATGAATGCCCGCTTGCCAGCCTTTGTTCGACACCTTGGGATATTTAGAACAGTGCGATTATTTAGAACAGGTTTAAAATAATGAATAATGAATGATTTGAACAAAATGGGAATGTAAACCCCAAAACTAAATATAAAATCTACTTTATTTTCTTCCCCATTAGACTAAAGTTCTGTGTCAGGGCAGGATCTGTGGTAGGTAGCACAACGTACAGGAAGTGTATGTCTGGTACTGCATTGAACACAGTCCTGGAAAAGCAAGGAAGAAATTCAAAACGATGGATGATTTGAACAAAATGAGAATGTTAAACCCGAAACTGAATATAGAATCTACTTTATTTTCTTCTCCATGAGACTGAAGTTCTGCGCTAAAGCCGGTTCTGCAGTTACACTAGTAGGTAGCAAAACGTACAGAAAGTATATATCTGGTACTGCATTGAACACAGTCCTAGAGAAGGAGATGAAAATTAGGACAGATTGAAATACAATACAATCATAACTTTATATCATGATATCATGATGGACAGGAGTAACTGGAGGATCCATACTAGGTCTCGGCAATTTAGCCGACCTGGTAGGTAGGTAGGTATAACTTTCATTTGTTTAGTTTCTCTGACATAAGAAAGAGGTTCGCCACCAAAGCTGGTTCTGCAGTTTTTACATCAGTAGGTAGCACTACACATAGAAGCTATCTTTCGATTGCATTGAATACAGAACTTTATAGAGGAGCAGATGGGAAGATATAGTGCTGGCAGTGTTTCCAATACTGAATGACAAAGTTGGTAATAATCTGAAAAGTGAGAAAAAGCTCTGAAATTATTGCCATGGCTGAAATCAAATCCAACAAAATGAGTCATTTTGAGTGATTCAAAACTAATCTTTTGCTTTGTGGTATTATGTAACAATTATATATTCCCCTTTCACAGGAAACATTTAAATTACAATAGCATAAAGATATAAAATTTGCTTTCACATCATTTATCAAAAGTTTTGTATTTACCTGATAATCTCTTTGGCACTTCCATGAGCAAAGGCAGGTTTAGCCACAAAGTAGTGCAGAAACAAGGTGTTCAGAGGCTGCAAATTCAATCAAACCAGGTGAAATTACTAAATAGAAATCAATGAAAGTATAACATATGCAGTTTGATATACATGTATTCTCTACCATAAATTTCAAACAATCCTTTACATATTTATGTATGATCAAGTTTCAAGTATAAAGAACGTTGCTGTGAGACAACGTATTATAGCTTGTTTCAGTATTGGCAAAATTGATCTTAACGGTGTATGACTAAAATTTGTGTTGTGTGCAGTGGCTTCAACTCCCGCTTATATGCAATATATTCATTATTCTGACTGTGTACTTTTAAATGTTTGACAACCTATATGACTATACACTTTCCCAACTTGCACAAATCCATGTTCAACATCCAGAAACACTCATCAGCATAGTGTATTCTTCCAAATTTCAATAATAAAAGTATATCATGAGAAATGGTAAGTTTAAATGAATACTTTGATGTGCTGCTAATTTGAATTGCAAAGACATGGTTTGCCAAAAGAGAGGATTTATTAAGACAAGAACTCACTGTGCATTGCGCTGTATCATAATACTTGTTTAGCCAATCCTGCCATTCTCCATGATCCACAGATGCCACGTTAGGGTAGTCGAAGAAAGCTGCGTGGGCAAGGATTTCTTCTCGTTCATTGTTGAGGGTCACCGCTAGCACTGCCTTCTCACTGCAATTAGAAAAGTTTGGTACAAGTAATAAAAATGCAACCATAAAACAAACAAGTAACTATGAGTCATTTTCATCTTCAGTCAACATATTCTAGAAAACAAAACTAAAGAAAAAGTACAAAATAAGCATACCTCAACAAAAACAATTAAAGCTAATAATTAATCAGAAGAATGTAATTAAATAAAAGACTCACACACAAACATCGAGTAAGGACGACTAATTATGTTCCTTCTGTATTCAGTATTAAAAATGAGATATTTGATAGGAAGGAATTTCATCATTCATCATACAAAAATAAAAGCACAGAATGAATTTTATAAGAAATGTTCATTTGATGCACAAACAAGCATGACTTCAACAGATTTCCCATTTGAACTCAGTTGCCACATTCCAGTCATCAATATGAGAAGTGTTACTAATTCGAATTTCACTATTCACTTTTCTTTTTGAAGGAGCTAATCTATCCCAGGGAGGTGTTTCACCAAGATAAGAAAGACTTTAAAAATGACTTTAAGATCGACTGGTATGCCTTCTTGCGCGTAGTGGTTCACACTATTACGCGCATTCAGCACAAGAAGGGATACCAGTCGAACGTAAAGTCGTTCTTAAAGTCTTTCTTATCTTGGTGAAACACCTCCCAGGCTGTAGACTATCAGAAATGGTAGCAAGCCCTAATCCAAATTCATTTGTGTTTTATAATCTATTCATAAAGTTACTTGTGACCCTACAAATGACTAGTCATCCTTTCTCAGGTGCTAACTCAGCAACATAGGAGTTATCATTGAGTGCAGGCAAGAGCCAAAATTCTTGTGAAGAGTCATGCATAACTTATAGAACAGCCTTATGAAACACAATGCTGGACTGTACTTATCGTTTCAATTCGACATTGATACTTACATGATATTCACAACGTCCACTAGACCAAACTGAGGCTGTGTTGCCTTGGTAACCAGCTTTAGGATGTTAGGGGCATCCAGCGATTCCGTTCGTCTGGCATTGATGACCTCAGTAGGCCCATCGGCTGACTGGACGACAGTCGTCATTTCTTAAGTTCCTGAGAGAATAAGGTACAAAGAATTTACTCAAATCAAGAGAAGGAAGAAGAGGGCAAGAAAAGAATAATTACAACAAGACGAAATTACTACTCTTAATAAGAAAATAAAGAGACAAGGAGAAAACAACATCATGAGAGAAGAAATTAAAATTATGAAACAGAAAATTCCACCACACGAGAACAGAACACAAAATTACAAATGTCAAAGTTCTTCTGTCTTAATTCATCATATTATGTTTATTTTTTATTGTTAATGCAAAGACAATGAAAAAAAAATGTTGGCTCATTATCCAACCTTTGGAAAACGATCGGCATGATCACAGATTCAGAAGATTGCGGCCAATCTTTTGATTGTCATGCTCCTTAACGTCTTAAGTGCAGATCGAGCATTATACACATGCAGGACATGGTGCGCTATCACATGAATGAAGTGCCTAGTCTAACTTAACGTTAAATCTAACTTAATCTTCTATTTGTCAACTTTGGGCAACTTAGTCTTGACTTAGTTAGAGCTTGACTTTGACTTGAGTTTGACTGAGTTGAATCATGTGCTGCCTACAGAATCTACAGTACACTACAGTCATGACAGTCTGTATGATGGGGTCACATTACTTCGTATCCTTTTTCTAGAGCATTTTTGGATCGTGGTACTTAGCACAATATACCTCCTAAAATACAAAATTATTTTTTAAAATCTTGGCAAGAAATGAAACTAGATATTTCAGGCTTCAAATATTTCCAAAAATAAAATTAATCCANTAGGATGTTAGGGGCATCCAGCGATTCCGTTCGTCTGGCATTGATGACCTCAGTAGGCCCATCGGCTGACTGGACGACAGTCGTCATTTCTTAAGTTCCTGAGAGAATAAGGTACAAAGAATTTACTCAAATCAAGAGAAGGAAGAAGAGGGCAAGAAAAGAATAATTACAACAAGACGAAATTACTACTCTTAATAAGAAAATAAAGAGACAAGGAGAAAACAACATCATGAGAGAAGAAATTAAAATTATGAAACAGAAAATTCCACCACACGAGAACAGAACACAAAATTACAAATGTCAAAGTTCTTCTGTCTTAATTCATCATATTATGTTTATTTTTTATTGTTAATGCAAAGACAATGAAAAAAAAATGTTGGCTCATTATCCAACCTTTGGAAAACNAGCGATTCTGTTCGTCTGGCATTGATGACCTCAGTCGGTCCATCCGCTGACTGGACAACAGTCGTCATTTCTAAAGTTCCTGAGAGATTAACATATTAATCATCACAACACTGTTACTTTTGCACAATTTTTCGGCTTCTTATACATCAAAAAGTCTGCACTTGCAGCAAAAAAAACACACCATTGTAGCCTGGTCGAATACCCCTGCAAATACAAGGAAAATGCAATGCAATGTCCAAGCTCACTGGAATTTCCAACAGGTATAAAGCAAGATGTGTGTCTCAAGGAAAGCCTCATTACTTATGCAAATTTATGCAAACTCTACTGTTTTCTTTTTAGTATCTTACTTGGTGTTTTTTATTTTTTATTTTTTCTTTTTTAGTGAATTCAGTATGCCACTTTGAGATAGTGGTGATCGAATATCGTAATGCTGGTGGTGACAAGGTTTTTTATCATTCATGATGATGATGTTAATGTGATAATGAATTTAAGGAGTGATAAAATAGAAGAAAGGAAAAAGGGACTTTTTTTTTTGTCTTTATGTAAGATTGCCGAGATATGGCCTGTAGAAAGTAGAAAAATAGAGGGGTCAAGGAAAACAATAGAAGAAAGAGAAATAAAAGAATGGAAGGAGAGAAAGAGAAGAAGTTGAAGATAGGAAGGTTATAAGAATCAATAGCAGAGACAGAGATAGAACGAGAGAGGAAAAGAGAAACAAAAATTAGAGAACAGAGGAAGAGAAAAGAGACAAAATCAAAAGGGATGTACCGGTAATAGCAGAACAGAAGAGAACAAATAAAGTAAGTTTATAGTAAAAGTAAAAATAAAATATAAGAAAAATAAAAGAATGGAAGGAGTAGAGAAAGAAAAATA
>BQKZ01001114.1:0-11861 GCA_036244855.1 Temnopleurus reevesii
ATTGTGGAAAGATATCTGTCTTGTCACTTTGAAATTTTCTAAGCTACTTTACACTTTACCTGAAGAATTATCAGGAACTTTCTTCTCGTTGGTTCCGTTAACATTTTACTTTGTTACATGTATTACGTTTAAGTTTCTATTTTAAGTAAATTGTTATAGTAGCGGAAATCAGAGTAGTTTGCATTAAAAATATTGCCATTGTCTTGCTATACCTGGATATCAAGAACGTTCTATAGTCAGATTGTAAACAGTTCAATTAATTTTCACTTTGGTATTAGTACGTCTACAGGGTGGCCCGGTTTCTATTTAAAGCAAATTACTGTTGAAGCGGACTTCCCCTAAAAACGAAAATAAGTGTTAGGCTGACAGGCTCGGAGGGAAATAAATCGATCTCCATCCAGGTCAATTACAGGATGCTATTAAATGGAAATTTTGGAGGAATTGTTTGTTTTTAGAAAACGCTCAATTCTATTTTTATTTCAATTATTCACCGTGAAATGAACAATGTTGTAATAACAATGATGATGGTGACATCGATAATGATATTGATGATGATGATATTGAATTTCTAATTATTATTATCATTATTATCATTATCATTATTATTATTATTGTTATTATTATTATTGTTATTATTATCATTATTATTATTATTATCATTATTATTATTATTATCATTATTGTTGTTATTATCATTATTATTATTATTGTGATTATCATCATCATCGTCTTCATTATTATTTTAATATTATCAGCATCACAATCATTGTTATCATCACTAGTCGTCGTCATCGTGGTAGTAGTTGTAGGAGTAGTAGTAGTAGTAGTAGTAGTAGTAGTAATGATAATAGAAAATACTCCTAAAACTTATGGATCATCTTTCAATTGTTTCACTTTATTATGGGCTCACTTTTCAGGATGTGTGGTGGAACATCATGTCAAAACTTAAATCCCTCGAGGGTGAAAATGATTAATATCATGCAAAAATAGCATTTTGGGGGTATTTTCCAAAAGTATAGAACATCGTATAGTATTGCATATTCATATTTTAAATTCGTGATAGTAATCACTAACTTTTTGGTGTAGTCTAGGGACTGAACTTATGAATTTACAGGGGAGCTACAAATAGGAATCATGGATGCTCTGAAGGAGAGTTTTAGGGGACCTAAATTGTGTCTTCATAGAATCTATTTCCATAAAATTGGGTTGAACACCAATTCAATGCTCTATTGCCATGCTATTCCAATCGTGATTGTTATTTCTGCACTATTAAATACACGGCATACGGAACTATTGTCCCATGACCCACTTTATATTACGGAGATTATATCATGTTGATTACAAGGAGCTCTATAAATCACTCCCTCAAAAACATTTAAGTGGAGCCTTAGGAGAGCAATCGCTCCCTCTCCCTTTAAATTTCATTCCTGTGATTCAAAACAGACAGCATCATTTTGTATCGCCAATAATAATTTTATATTATTTTTTTTCTTCATTTTTCTTCCAGATTATACTAGAAGGACCATCAACTCAACCGGTCGTAACGCAAACCATTATCCAAGAAGTCCCATACAACCCTGCAAGTACTTCAGCAGTGGACACAGATCGGGCAAACCTTCTGCTTCTAAGAACTTTAGTGACATTTGCCCGCCAATTGCGTCTGCTTACGACGTTATATCTGCAGAAGGACATCAGAGGCTCATGACCCCACGGGTAGTTCGTTTCGAACTGGTTTGAGCGGGGTTGGAGAACTGGTTCCAACCCAGACTTGAGAAAATGGTTTTAGACCACCGAGGAAAACTGGTTCCCATCTGGAAAGGAGAACTAGCTGCAGCCGGATTGAATACTAGTACCTGATTTCAAACAGAAGCGAGGAACTGGTTCCAAGCAGGGACGGAGAACTGGTTTTATACCGGATTGGACACCTGGTTTGAAATAGAGGCCATGGACTAGTTCCAAACCGGATTCGAGAAGTGGTTTCAAACCGGCGAGAAGTGGTTTCAAACCGGCGAGAACTGGTTCATAACCAGAGCGGAGGATTTTTGGACAGCTGGATCTGATAACTGGTTTGAAACAGAAACGGAGGACTGATTTGGGCAAACAGGTTGTAAACCGGTGCGGTGGGCTTCTAGAGGCTCCAAGTAATTTATTTCGTCCATATCGGACTTTCAAAGCCTTGTGTACAACAGCAATAATATAATTATTTATTTTTCAACTATGTGTCTATATATGTTACTGGAGGAGGATATTCTATGTTTTTATTTTTCTTGGAGCTTCCAATCGGGCTAATTTTACCTGCTGGAACGCTCGATTATTGAAAGTATCATGAGCGATAATGTCGTCTTAAAGTGTTTATTTATTACTTGTTAAAATTCTTCAGACACTCTTGAGGTATCATCAGGGTTTATCCAAAATTTTCCTTGCAAAAGTTCGTCGACCACGAGGGATTAATTTCATGCCAGTCATGGCTGATTTATATTTACATGTCACCTTTCCGATGACCGAGGGTGCATAATATTGAACATTCAGCGAAAGATAATGTCGTTATTAATATTTCAAGCTAAATGATAACGGATATCCCAAACCGTCCCACGTCCTAATGTTACTTTATGATGGCTGAATCATGCTTACAATTTCAGAGCAAAAGGAACTGCATATCTAAGTCTAGTGCCAGAGGAGTATTTAAGAGTCTTGCAATTTTAAATTATTGATCATCTCCGGAGCGAATATCCCTGATATTATTTCGATTTTTTAGAAAGAAGTTGCGTGCCGATTCGATCACCCGCTGGAAAAAAAGCGGCTTCCGTATAAACGCTTGAGATCAAAATTATGTATTTCCATCTAATTTCAATGTTTGGTGGGGCAAATTATTTCAATATGCTTGACTCAAAATAGATATCCGAATTATGCTCCAGACATTGGAATAGATGTTCGTAGTAATGGTTTGTAATAAATCCTAATACAAGCTGTAGTAATATTGAAATCCATTAGAACACATTTTAAATATAATCCTATGCTATTTGGGATGAATACTATTCATTTTACTCGAAATTTGGAGGTGAAACTAAACTTGATTCAATTTTATGGGCCAACACTGTCGTTATTTGTTTTGAACGGAATTTTACATTTTGGCAGAGTATTCACGAATCTATTTAATCTAAAACAAACTCTTTCTATGCTATTCATTTAAAGCATTTTCATAGTGTACATCGACATGCATATACCTATTTATTTAAACTATGCGCCTGTGTATTCAACACAATATTTATTTGAGGGTTAATCGTTTTTTTAACTTTTTCTGATGTGTGTCGGTCTCGAGTGGTCATTTTTGTTTTAAATAATATTGCTGAAATTATTGATGCTGCCGTTTTCTTGCCATTGATACCCACCCATTAAGTACTCGACACAAGCTAAAACAGATTCAACATCAGGGGCCCGTAACATAAAAGAGATATAATCAATTTTGCGATCAATCGCAAACTTAAGCACATGATTTGCCATAGAATTACGATAAATATAAATAGTACGATTGATTGGAAATCTTTATTTTGCGGGGCCCAGATTGAAATCTGCCGTATATGAATAAGTGCTATCGTAAAGCATAATACTCTTGAAAAAAAAATGAGTTTTGAATGTTCATCGAATGTGTAAATTTGTTGAAATTTGAGTGAACTTTTAGAGAAATTCAAGTAAATTGTCTTTTTAGCTGACTTCTATTATCGCTCGTATATAAGGGAGTTTTCGAAATTGGTAGACGGTGGCCAATGACGTGAACAGTAGAAAATGAGTGCGCGTCTGATCTGCGCAATAATGACAAGTGCGCGACTGATATGGTCATCATTTGTTGCGCATATCAGATGCGCACTCATTTTTTTCCGTCAAGCATCCGTCCACCAATTCCGAAAACCGAATCACGGAGACTACTAAAAAAAAGCGTGAAAACATACAAATTCCTTCTAATTTGCCCAAAATTTCACTCTTAAAAATGTCACTCGTCCTGTTCGAGAATAAACATTCAAACCATTTTTTTTTTACTAGGGCAACTAATGATGCATTAACTACTTCCTTTTGTTTTGTTTGCAAAATACCTCCGTGTATATACATATTCACATCAACATATGATTACTAACTATGTTTCTTATTAATCGTCAACACTCTCTTGTGTTAACAGTGTTTATTATGAAATTATAACCCAAAAATGTATCTCTTGCATTGACTTTAGCGCGCTTGCGTATTACTTGGTACGCTTAAAAAATAATTTTGAAAACGACGGAAGTGTCCATTGTGTGGCGCGATCTTTGGACGGTCTACACCAAGATAGAGGGTCATGGGTCCCAACTTCAGCCGAGCCATACCTGCGATCGGCATTTCCGAAAAAAAAAGGGAATGTCAATAGTGAATTGGGGGCCCCAGGTCAGGATACAACGACCATACCATAAACATATCCTAAATGTCTTCTTTTTTTTATTGTGAATTCAATTGTGCGCTGTTACTCTGCACCAAAACAAAATTGCAACTTTTGGAAGAAGTTCAAGCAATGCAAGAGACGCCAAGTGTGAGAGTCATTAAAAAACAAAGTTGCCACTTCAAATCGTCGTGCGATTCACAAAACGAGCATAAAATGTCACATTTTAATTGTTTCAATGAGCGGGTAACTGAAAATTTATTACACATTTGCTCCGATTCTACCTCTTCGGATTAGACAATGTTAATGCTCCAGACAAATTGGAGATTACCTCATAAAAATGTTCACTGCTTTATTGTGTTCAAAGCATTTTCCTGTTTTGAGGACGATTTTTAATGCACTCTCTCGAAATAATGAGCGAAACTGTCACTTAAATGTGCAAGATACGTGTCATAGGGAATGTTGTTCAAAAGTTTCAATTGATCGCAAGTTGCAGTTGATCGGAACGCGCCAATCAAAATCATTGTTTCATACGCGTCTTGTTAAAATGCGCACATCGCGCGCGAATGGAAATGCGCGTTACAATTTGTAAAGTTGCAGTTGATCTGCAGTTGATTTTGAGCAACACCCCTATAGTCGGTCATTCTTGATTCATGATGCGATCATATCATATCACCTTTTCAAGGGTGAAAGTAAAACTAGTCTTCAGCGGTAATAATGATTTGCGTAACTAATGTCTGGATGGAATAGTGTAATAATTCAGTCGAAAAAGCCGCTCTTCAAACCAGGAAATCGTTTTCATAAAAGCTGTGTTTAAAGGTATGCACGACTCTACAAACGACTGGTTATCCCTTCTCAGATGCGACTCAGTGAAAAGAGATATATTTGAGTGCAGGGAAGGGTTATCAGTTGTTCGTAGAGTCGTGCGTAGATCTGTCTACGCACAGCTTTATGAAACACGGGTGTTTCAACAAATTAAGAAAGACTCTACGAACGACTTTAGAGAACGACTGGTATCAGTTCTTGCGCTGAACACTAGTAATACTACCAATCACTAACCACGAGAATCTTACAGTCGCTCTAAAAGTATTTCTTATCATCTTGAAACACCAATTCTGTTAGGAATAAACCACTGAATTAACCAATGAATCGGCCCTATTTATTCCTTGTCAACCGTGTTTGACGCGGATTTCGCCGTATTTGACCCGTATCGGGTACGATTCGATTCTGGTCCGGTACAAATTATGACAGTGTGTGACTGAAGTAGCATAATGTGTTATATTACCGTATTACTTTGGGTAATAATTTATGCAAAGTGTGACGTAAAAAATGTTTGAATATTATGGTGCTAAAGAATATTTAGATACAAGACAAACTTTACGACAAAATTTAAAGTTGGATATAATGCACATGTTATTTATTCTATCCCAACTTGTTGGCAAATACGAATTATATTCATAATGTATTCATTCGTTATATATCTTTCAATAATTCCTGCCTTCCTCTGTTATACATTAATATTCATCGGAAGATATTATGCAATGGGAAATGGATAATGTATTTCATTTCCGAGTGTATTGAGAGAATTCAATATTTTTATATTTCACTTTGTTTTCTAATAGATGAATATCTCAACATAAATACTGCATATCTTTTGTGTCTTTCCTTAATCTGTTTATTAGTGATTCAATTTTACCAAAGAAAATTCGACTGAATTTATGTTGACCAATGTCATTGTCTACATTTTCCTACTTTCTAAATTCCTAGGATTAAAGGTCAATCTAACAGATCCAAATCGGATTGAATTCTAAATCTAATTGATTTAGTATACAATCTTGTTCGGTTGAAATTTTCAGTTTTGGATTGTTCCCAAATTGGATTGTTAGATTGAATTATAATCCAAGGAATTTAGAGAGTATAGTCTGATCGATACTGTTTTATACTCTGGTAGTGTATATGCAGTGCATAAACATAGTCTGACATTCTCCCCACCAATTATAGGCAAAACCAAGTGATGTTGATCGATACCTCCAGTATCGAACCTCTGGAGCCGGGAAGCATACTTCTGGAGGGTGTTTCATCAAGATTTGTCGCAGAGACAATTAGTCAGTGCTGACAAATTCCTTGATTGTGATTGGATGAAAAGCACTATAGCTGACAGTTGATATGGGAACTGTCGGAAAATGACCCCTTGTCGCTGCGACAAATCTTGATGAAACACTCCCCTGGTATATGTGATACATGCACAGGTCACAGCTCTCATCCATGGATATATGTCAATTTATCTCCTTTTCGCGTCGTCCGATGAGCTCTGCTGCCTCACAGAAAAACTCCATAATATGATAAAACGTAACATGTGAAGAACAAAACAAACGTAAGCTGAAAACATATATTTATGAGCATATAAAACGAAGCTACGAAGTCGGCGAAACAAAATCCCATACAAATACACGCGAGAAGAACCGGAAACGGAACTGGCCGTCCCGGCTCCACATCATTATTTTCTCTAAAAATTGTTGACGCCCTCATCGGCTTCGAATTTACAACAATAGTCGTTGGGGAGAATTGCAGACTGCGTTGCATTTTCTTTCATAACACGGAGCTTAAGCAAAGAAGACGGAAAGGCCGATCAGGACGTTATTTCTCAAGCGCGGGGAAATCTAGCGGGCGTTCTCAACCTAAAGCCTTGGTCACATAGGACCCCGGAAGCAACACGATTCACCCCGACTCTTTGTGAATTCACAGTTAACTGCCTCAGAACAACGAGTCGGGGTGAATCGTGTTGCCTCCGGAGCCCTATATGACCGGGGCATTAGCGGCCCGCTAGATTTTCGCGCACTTGAGAAATAACGTCCTGATCGGCCCTTCCGTCTTCTTTGTTTAAGCCCTGGTCACATAGGACCCTGGAAGCAACAGGATTCACCCCGACTCTTTGTTAATTCACAGTTAAGTGCCTCAGAACAACGAGTCGGGGTGAATCGTGCTGCTTCCGGGGTCCTATGTGACCGGGGCATTAAGCTCCGTAATAGTGTTAAGTGGTCTCAAAATTCTGACTCTTGATTATGCACCATGCATATTGCCGGAAAAACGAAGCCAATAAGTCCGTTTTTTGACGGAGTAACAGGTGCCAAAGCACATTGTTGCATGAAGGCAAAGAAATCCCAACCTAGCGCCAATTCAACAGGCATCGGTTTCAGTGAATTTGTAACTCATTTCGTGTAACAATGCTTTCTGGCTCCCGTCACTTCGTGAAAACTCGGACAAATAGTCTGTACCTGCAAACTATCGATAACCCATACCCCAAATTAACTCATACATTAACATAATAGACAAAGAGTGGAACACTCATTTACCGTCCACAATAATGATCCATAATACGAAATAGATCAACCAAAAAGTCATTCATGTTGTACTCTATTCACAGTTACTCTGTGTTTAGCCGAAATACATAGTTACAAATAGTTCAACCAAGAAATAAGTCAACCAAATAAGTAGTTTAAACGAATAGTTCAACCAGAACTTCCAGAAGTAGTTCAACCAAATAGTTCACCTGAGAGGGCAATCATGATTAAAGGGAAAGACTAGTTTGGGGAGGAGGGCGCTTCAGATATTTAACTAGTTTGCGAGGGTAGGCACTTCTTGGTCTCCGGCGGGACACACCGCGCATGCGCAGACGGGATTCTTCGCTGGATTTTACGAATTTCTACCGATGCGAATGTAGAGGCAAATTTGAAAGGAAGCGAACGTACANAGTTTTGGATTGTTCCCAAATTGGATTGTTAGATTGAATTATAATCCAAGGAATTTAGAGAGTATAGTCTGATCGATGCTGTTTTCTACTGGAGCCGGGAAGCATACTTCCGGTACATGTGATACATGCACAGATCACAGCTCTCGTCCATGGATATTTGTCATTTTTTCTCCTTTTCGTGTCGTCCCATGTGCACTCTGCTGCCTCACAGAAAAACTCCATAATATGATAAAACGTAACATGTGAAGAAAAAAAAAAACTTAAGCTGAAAACATATATTTATGAGCATTTAAAACGAAGCTACGGAGTCGGCGAAACAAAATGCCATACAAATACACGCGAGAAGAACCGAAAACGGAACTGGCCGTCCCGGCTCCACATAATTATTTTCTCTAAAAATTGTTGACGCCCTCATCGGCTTCGAATTTACATCAATAGTCGGTGGGAAGAATTACAGACTGCGTTGCCTTTTTTTTCATAATAGTGTTAAGTGGTCTCAAAATTCAGACTCTTGATTATGCACCATGCATATTGCGGGAAAAACGAAGCCAATAAGTCTGTTTTTGACGGAATGACAGGTGTCAAAGGGTATTGTTGCATGAAGACAAAGAAATCCCAACCTAGCGCCAATTCAACGGGCATCGGTTTCAGTGGATTTGTAACTCATTTCGTGTAACAATACTCTCTGGCTCCCGTCACTTCGTGAAAACTCGGACGAATAGTCTGTACCTGCAAACTATCCATACATCATGCCCTCAAATCAATGTATTTCTCAACATAACAGGCAAGAGTGGGAACGCTCATTTTACCGTCCGCAGTAGGCCACTTTCGTAATGTATGCAAATGTTATGCATGCTTCTTTGTCAAACGGACAATGACAAAATATTAGTTCACCTGATATAGAATAATCGTATTTCAATAGAAGGAATGTGGAAAGCATGTAATGGTTGTTGCTAGGTTGGTCAAGCTACAATGTTTGTCCTACCTAGCAACGTTAATGTATGCAAATGGCATTCTGCGTATTGCATTTCCATTATTTTCTGACAGCTGAATAGATTGTTTGTCTTGGGGCAAACATGGATAAATTTTTAATACATTACAAAACTGGTCTATTGATACAGAATACGAAATAGCTCAACCAAAAAGTCATTCATGTTGTACTTTCATAATTATTCTTTGTTTAGCCGAAATACATAGTTATAAATAGTTCAACCAAGAAATAGGTCAACCAAATAGTTCAACTAGAAGTAGTTCAAACAAATAGTTCAATCAGGGAGGTGTTTCACCAAGATAAGAAAGACTTTACGCACGACTTTACGTTCGACTGGTAACCCTTCTTGCGCGTAATGATGCATAATAGTGGGCGCATTCAGCGCAAGAATTGACACCAGTCGAACGTAAAGTTGTGCGTAACTTTATGAACAATTTGGTGAAACACCTCCCAGAAGTAGTTCAACCAAATAGTTCAACCGAGAGGACAATCATGAATAAACTACAATGACAATTACTCGGTTTTTAGCCAGTGAAATCCCTGGGAATATCAGTCTGATATGGCTCTCTGACTGTTTTCCAGTCAATGCTTTATTGTTTTGGGTGGTTATCTGATAAGGCTTGAGAAGAAATACCCGGTGTGTACCCGGCTGCCCATCGTATATAAATGTAAATGGGGTATCAGATTGGTTGGTCCATTTTACACACGAAAGTTTATCCATCTTGTTTGCTTTAGCCCGGATCAATTCATGATACACATGGTGGTGGTGGTGGTGGTGGTGGTGGTGCTGACGGTGTAGAAGGTGGTGGTGATGTTTGAGCAGGAGGAGGGGGAGGAATTTTGTTATTCTTGCTTGTGATGTGGTTACCAGGTAGAGTAGAACTCAAATTAATAAATGCAATAATATTTTTAAAGAATCGAATAAAATGGGTCCTTTTAGGTGGCACCCCATCGATGAGAAAAAAAAGCATGTGCAAAAAATGATGATGATGTAATAATGGTGATGAAGATAATGATAATGATGGTAATGATGATGATGATGATGATGAAGATGATGGTGAGGATGATGATGATGATGACGACGACGACGGCGACGATGATGATGATGATGATGACGATGACTACGACGACGACGATGATGATGATGATGATGACGATGATGACGACGATAATGTTTCTTGTTGTTGAAGCGGACCTCTGCAGATTGCGGGGCCTTGTGGTTCCGGTTTTTCTCATAATTTTGGCAACCGCTCGTGTGGAATTCTAAAATCATCATCCCTATTAATGTTCCCGACATCATCCTAAATATTTCACGATATTATTTTAGGTGAGATACGGGTAATTCCCCCTGGGCGGTTTGATTCTAAGAATTCCCTCGGCAGACCTGAAACATTAATATAATATCATATTCGAATGTCTCCTTTGTTGTTCCAGACCGACTTGGCCCTTGGTTCATTTATTTTTCATCCTTCTACAGAGTGTCTAAAAAGATATGTTTACACTTTTGAAATGGCTAATAGATACAAAATCATATTATATGCAGCTTTGTTTGTAATGTATGAGAAAGCCTAAAACCCAAACTTTTATATGAAGCAAAAAGAATACCGAAACTGATTGATGTTTCACTAAATCATGCTCATTTCTGTAAAGAGCGAGAAAACTGTGTTGCGAATCGATCCTTCCAAATTCTCGTATTCAATGGAAGGGGATAATTATTGATATTCCGGGAAATTCCTTCCCCCTCCATTGAGAGCGTTAGTTTGAACAGTTGTAATAATGATAATAATAGTAAATAATGATGATTATTATAATAATAATGATAATAATAATAATAATAATAATAATAATAATAATAATAATAGGTCCATTTATATAGCGTAATCACTATATGTATATACTCTTCTGCGCTTGATACTAGGTACCATATTATTACCCTGGTTATAACTGCCGAGCAAGCCAGTTAGGTGCTCAAGCATTCCGAGGAATAAATTCCTGCCATGTACCCATTTTTCACCCGGGTAGAGTGCAGCACAGTGTGGATGAATGTCTTGCTGAAGGAAATTAACGCCATGGGTAGGACTCGAACCGCGGATTTCTGCCTGAAAGACGAGAGTCAGAACCACTACACCACGACACTTCCAATTCAATTCAATTCACTGTTCATTATATTAAAATATATTTTTGCAGCCATGAGGCTGAACAATGTGATAATTATAAACCTTATACATGTTATATACCGTAGGCAATAAGCTTTCCATAAATTACCAAAAATCTGAATATAATTGCATTGATTGGTATTCAATAGCCATGTAAAGGTGTGGTCACACCGGCCGAGCGGAGCTTTAGCGGTCCTTTAGCGGAAGGAAGTTGGGGATTTAATTTCGGCAACGCTCGTCACCGCTCACAAAGTGTGTAGAACAATTGATCTCTTTTGTAAAACGCTTACCTCCGCCCATCTTAACACCGCTTTTTCTATAGCCTGGTCATATCGGATGGGCGGTGCTAAATAGCTGTCCTGAGCGGTGACAAGAATTCATCACCGCTCGTAACCGTTCACCGCCGTTTAACAAAAGTTTGCCTCCGCTAAGTCAACGCAGGTTTCTGCTCGACCACCGCTTATGGTCCCTCCTACCGCTCTGAAAGTTTTGAGCTGCACAAAATATTGCGAGCGGAAAGAAGCGAGGGGACTTACCGCTCTGGCAAAGTTCATGGCC
>BQKZ01001114.1:17362-31498 GCA_036244855.1 Temnopleurus reevesii
GTCTATGGAATTCCGCGTAACGCACAGTTGAATATAAAAGTAAACCCGCCTATTTGGCGCCCACATCATCA
This sequence comes from Temnopleurus reevesii, assembly GCA_036244855.1. NCBI lineage: Eukaryota > Metazoa > Echinodermata > Echinoidea > Temnopleuroida > Temnopleuridae > Temnopleurus > Temnopleurus reevesii. The sequence goes on from BQKZ01001114.1 coordinate 17,434, forward strand.
ACTTCCCCCATTGGGGAGCTGACAAGGAAACAAACACACACAAAAAAAATAGAGGTCAAATTTCTCACCCATTCATTAAGAAATTTTTCTTTTATAGACTGAGATATCTCATCGGTTTTTGATATGTTTTGATTTGTTTTGATAATTCTCATTGTAATATAATCATTATTTTGTACTTGCTATTAATTCAATCTATACGTATTTGTTATGTTTATATTGCAAAGCGCTTTGAACCTTTTTTTTAATTAAGCGCTGTATAAATTGTGTATATTATTATTATTATTATTGGTTTGGTGTTTTTTGGAAGATTGATATGATATACAAAATGATATGCCACACGAATCAATATGACAGCACCAAACTTACATTTTCCTTCAACTATTAGTTGTAGATTTTACTCATATCATCATTTCTTTTTTTCAATGTTGAAGCTTTAATTGATACAATTGTCTCTTTGACACAAAGCCAATCATTTTTTCAAGATTTACACGATTTACATACTTTACAAGTAACGTGGGCGGACCTAATAACCTAAACCGGGACACTTGTTGATTATTACTCAATGGCATTTCTTTGCAGTTATTAAACTGCAGACACATTTAAAGGGAAATTACACCCAGACATTACTGCGCATTTAGTTAAAGAAGAAAAATAAGATGAACAAACTTCTGAAAATTTGAACGGAATCGGATAATCCGTTCAAAAGTTATGACTTTCCAAAGTTTTGATTTAGACCCCTCATGGGCTCCTTAAATTGGCAACGTACAGGCACAAAATGGCTGCCAACATGGAGAACTCTCCATTCCCTTTGTTCACAAAATTTTGCATTTTCCTCTTTTTTCAGAAAAGTAGACAAAACTTTGTTCTTTAAGTTAAATATCATGGCCACATCAATTCTGCAAGCGTTCTAGAAATAATCGTGTTCATTCCTTATTTGCAATATGATATTGATCCATGATTAATAAATTGATGTACAAAGTGAATGAGGAGTTCTCCATGTAGGCTATGACATCACAGATTATTATTGCTAATTGACTATGAATTGCCAATTCAAGGATGTCCATCACAGATGGAAATGATAACTTTGAAAATTCATAACTTTTGAATGGAGTATCCGATTTTACTCAAATTTTCACAATTTAATCATTATATTTTTCTTTATCCACTGAGAGTGCATCAATGTCTGTGTGAAGTTCCCCTTTAAAAATTACTCAATGGCATTCCATTGCAGTTATTAAAGTGTAGACACAATTAAACAAGTGGTAAAGTGAGGGATTTTCCCGTTTCTCGCTTTGAATGAGACATACTTCCGATTGACCATGCGATCAATCAAGAAACCTGTCTGTATGGGTCAGTTGTGAGGGGCACATTAGATGAGTAAGCACTGGTCAGTCTCATGGACTCGGACAATGATCACTGATTCGATTCTATCCACGTCCGGCAACAGGCATGGTGGGTTGTCGAAATCGGTGGAGGGCGACTTGTCATGCTTTTGGACTGTAAAAAACGAGCGCGACAATCATGTGCGCATTGAAAATGCGCATGAGATCGATATCGGTATCGATATTATCGTGAGATGTCGTTTTTCATTAGTGGGTTTTCGAAACACTCGTTTTTTTTTAACCGTTCACAAGCCACCGTCCATTATTTTCGAAAACCCACTATTATCAAACGACATTACACGATAGTATTGATATCGTTTTGCTAGAGTTGGGTGAGTGACTTCCGGTTTTGGAAAGCTAATGCACGTATCATTTCGGAAAATTGCCGTACTTGGTGATATACATAAAAGAAACACCTCATGGTGTAATAATATTCAATGTCTGAAAAAATTTGAAATAAAGTGTAAAACAAACATTATTCTTCGATATAAATCATTGCAAAAAAAAAATAATGCACATGCAGGAATGTCCATAACCGGAAGTGGTTACCCCGATTCACATAATTGTGACGTCTGTATGCCATCTGCGATTCTTAGTTTTCTTTTATCAAAGACCTAGTTTTACGGCACTCGAAACAAGATTGGCGCAAATAATCTACAAGATTTAAGAGCGTCATCTAGCTTGAAAATAAACCAACACTTGGTGGCGAAAATTCTGAATATTCACTCCAAAATACAGTTATGCGCGGTTCTCTTTCACATCGTTCAACCCGTTAGGCCCTGGTCACAAAGGACCCCGGAAGCAACACGATTCAACACGACTCTTTGTTCGGAGGCAGTTAACTGTGAATTAACAAAGAGTCGTGTTGAATCGTGTTGCTTCCGGGGTCCTATGTCATGTGACCGGGGCTTAATATAGAAACTGGAAGGCGTATGATAACATCTTTATCACAATCATGACCATAATCCTATAATCCTACACGTAGCGAATAATTAGGACCAGAGCAAGTTCTAACAAAAATCATATGAATGATTGAAACATTCATCTTATTTTTCTTGTTCTCTGGGGAAAACAGATTGTTTGGTGGTAGACTCTTAAACAACCTTAACCTTTATCCTACATTTAGCGAATAATCATTATCAGCGCAAGATCTGAAACAAAAAATCATATGATTGTAATAATAATATATCATTAATAATAATGACTCTTATTTCTACCCAGGGGAAGCCGCTTCAGCTCCTCAGCCTTTTCTCCCAGCGGCCCTCCAGTAACATAGAGCTATTATTTTCCCATTTTATTGGATTATTGGATCGAAACATTGGTCTTATTTTGCTTTTTATGTGAAAAAACGAATTCGTGGGAGGTTGACTCTCAAGAACGCGCAATAAAAAGCCAATTCACAAATGTGTTAAAAATGATGATACAAAATCATCAAAAATAGATGCGAGTAAAGAGAACACTAAGGATTTGGAGTTTCAACAGAATATAGAGGGTGTAACGCGCATTTTCATTCGTGCACGGCTTGCGCATTTAACAACACGCGCATGAAACAATGATTTTGATTGGCACGTTCCGATCAACTGCAACTTGCGATCAATTGCAACCTTTCAGCAACACCCCCTAACTCATTTTTTTTAATTTCTAGATAATTTTGAAGGAGGTGTTTTGGCTCATTCTCTCTTTAAGTAATCTGACACTAAGACTAGCAAGATATTCGCTCAAGACAGTCGGGTATGAGAGTTTGCACGAGGATGAAAAACAAAATTGCCCTAAATCCAACTGGAACCAAATCTTAATATCCCATGGGGCTTGTCAGAATAGCCGATTAATAGTTCTTCTTTGTAAACATGTGGAAAAAAAACTTAGTGCCCAGGTATGCACCGTTGATTTTACATAATTTCTTTAGATAAGTCAATATTAATCTCTGGTACGGGGTAACGTGTCAAAACATAGTGGTCACATGACACAATTAGTGGCGTGAAGTCTCAAAGCACTTGACCTCTCTGAACGCGTCACAATTTGACAATACCAATGAGTCTCTTTTGAGCGAACTGTAATGGTTTTGCAGCATCATGAGGGTGGGTATTCCGATAGCGACATTTACCGTAACTTAAGCCAGGTCTAAGTCATTGTCATTTAAATCAATGATTTAACTTTTCATAGCCCGGGTCTAAATAACAATGGTTTAGTACAAGGTTATTAAGTCAAACATGAATGGCTATCGGAATACGGGCCAAAGGGTTTAAAGGGTTTGTAAACTGGTTGGTGGATCAAATTATTACGCTACAGCTTCTGACATGTTTTCCTTTGTCGAGGATATCACAGCAGTGGTCTAAAATATAGTAAGCGCCTCCGTGGTCAGAGCAGCTATTACGGAACTTAAGCAAGAGGACGGAAGGGCTGATCAGAACATTATTTCTCAAGAGCGGGAAAATCTAGCGGGACGCTAAGGTTGAGTACGTTATTTCAGGACAGTCTTCGCTAGGAATAAGGTTCTCATCAAAACGCTGGTATGATGACGTATTTCACGTCATCACTCCAAGTCTTTCGTGGCGCCCTACTCATTATACCGTCCTCTTCTAACGTTGGCAATGCTTAATGTATTTATACCAACACAACGCTACTTCTAGAACGGACCTTAGAACTAACGTTCTGATCAGCCCTTACGTCCTCTTGCTAAAGTTCCGTAATAATTCAGTTGAGGACTGTGTGAGCTGATTCTCTTCATCTTCAAACACCATGTATTAATCATCCTGAACATAGAGGGGGACAAATACATACTACCCAGAGTTCACTGATACCCTCACACACATTCCAAGGGCCGTGTGACCGATCAGTGGGCAAGAAAATTTTGAGTCAATTTAGATAATTTTTCAAGTTTTGTACTCAGTGTGTTTGGTTTATTTTTTTAAATCATTATTATTTTTTATGATCTAGTCTGCTAGCACAGACTCTATAGGCTTTGGGTTCTCAAGAGCACATTATAGAGTAGGCCTATGTAATCAATGGCTAGTCAAAGACTGCTTCCAATCATTGTTGGACCCCTTTGAAGGATGCAGTCTGTCATGTAATCTCTATGATTGCAGACTCTGTATCTTACTCTTCATGTGCACACAACGAAAGCAAACAATTATATATGTGCCTACAAACTAATCATGATCCAGGATTGGACTCAGAGTTGTGAGACACAACCTCCCTTGTGGGAGGGAAAATCAATATTTCATGCTTGATTTTGAAGATCCTGTGTGACAGGCGAACACACACACACGGCGTGTCGCCAAAAAGGTCTCTCACCCTATTCAAAGTTTATAATAAAATGAAAAAAGTACATTTTGAAAGGCCGACTCACACCTTTGCGTTTTTAGCCTGCGTATCGGCCCAGCGTTGTTTTCTCTACATCCAAAACGCTCCCCAAGCGCACAGTAGCCTACATGCAGATCAGACCATGGACTGACGTTTGGCTTGTGCTCAAGGAGCGTACGCGGAACGTCAGTCTACCGTATGACCTGCGCCTTTGTGAGTCTAGGCAGCGTTTTTAATCGTCAAAAAAAAACGCTGGGCCGATCAACGCAGGCTAAAAGCGAAAATGTGTGAGTCGGCCTTACAGTCTCTCGTAAGAAATCATGTTACAGATTTGGTGTGTGTATATTGATTTTATGTATAAGTAAAAGCGTCATCAATACTCTGATTTGACTTTTAATTTAATATTTGCCATGACAAAAAGGTCTCTCACCCTATACAAAGTGTATCATAAAAAAGTAATTTTCTAAAGTCTATCGTATAAATGCTGTTACAGATTTGGTATTTGCTAATTTTGTCGCCCAGACTTATCATTCAATTAAACATGATTTTCCGTTGCACTGGTAAAACACAGTTCATACCCCATTATTTGTGGTTTGAAAGTAGATCAACGAAAAATCAACACCAACAATGTGATGCAAAAATATGGTGTCCAACTTTAATAGACGTCGTCCGCTACTGTATATCATAATAACTATCTTCAATACGTTCTTTGACGTAATTATTATGATTTAGATATTTAAGTGAGATTTTGCTTTATTTCATTTTCATTCATTTATATAACAAAACTTGGTATCCCATAAGACCCTATAGCAAACATTGCAAATATCTTAAGTTAAAAAGTAATGCCGTGAAATCGGTTGATAATGTCGTGTCTAGAGCCCTTTTGATGTCTGCAATAGGCCTACCCGACCCGGATAAACGCGTGCGAAGGTGGCGATCATTCTAGTGGTGCGTGAGATACAAATTTCTCCATCCGCATCTTTGACTAAATGAATATAACATTGCCGGGGATTGAATTTTAAAATAATGATATACACTAATAAAATAAGTGTAACTTTGCACTTTTAAGAATGCAAAATATGCAACAAATAGGCCCACATTCTTGAAACTTCTCATAAAGATTATACGTTAAACGCACGAGCTTCTCTGGGTGCCAAATTTTGGTCTTTGAAACGTAGAGGGCAGAATTCCATTACCGACGGTTTACTTGATTGAGGGAGAACCAATATTTTATAGACCATAATATTTCCAGGGACCACAAAGCCACATCCCCTTCCCGACGCATGTATGCATTAATCAAAGAAAGATTTGGGTTTGAATATAATATTTTTAATATGATATTCGCTATGACAACTAGCAAAACTCATGAACATGAAGTCACGTTTACGGTGATTGAAGACACACTTGAAGACACACTCGACGAGTCTGTACAAAAACAATAATTAGTGACGATTGCAACATTCCGGATAAAACAACGGGCAATTTACGTTCTGATCAAAGTTAATGATCGTGGATAAAGTATCTTAATCTCTCAAGAGAGTTCTACACCAATTAAATCACTGTGTAAGAGATGGTTCTTTACATACTTGAGTAAGGTTTCAAGCATCGCTGGTCAATGCCGGAAGTCTTCTTTACTGGTAACCGCGCGCTGTTATCAAAGTATAGCCATGTATGACTGAAATTGTGAAGAGCCAGTTTCAATGATGATAAATTGTTGTGACGTCACACATCGTTACAACTCTTTTGAAATCTGGAGTTGTATTGTCCTCTCAAGTAGAAGTTACGTCCGTACAACGTTGTTTAGTCCTTCCCACAGAGTCTGCCAGTATCTGTTGCGAGTCCATTCGTAATGAACGGATGAAGGTAGAAAGTGGCCCGTTGTAAGTGGCTAACATTGCCATGAGACAATTGAGAACTCTATTGGCAACGTATAATTATTGAGTACAATGGATCTTGGGGACAGCAAGTTTCCATTATAATTTCACAAACGGAAGTGACGTCCGCATAACGTTTGTTTAGTCCTTCCCACAGAGTATGTAAGGATCTGCCGCGAGACCCTTCTTGAAGAACGGATAGAGGTAGAAAGTGGCCCCGTTGTAAGTGGCTAACATTGCCATGAGACAATTGAGAACTCTATTGGCAACGTATAGTTTTTTAGTACGATGGATATTGGGGACAGCAAGTTTCCATTATAATTTCTCAAACGGAAGTGACGTCCGCATAACGTTTGTTCAGTCCTTCCCGCAGGGTCTGTAAGGATCTGATGTGAGATCCTTCTTAATGAACGGGTGGAGGTAGAATGTGGCGCCATTTTAAGTGGCCAGCATTGCCATCAGACAATTGAGAACTGCATTGGCAACGTATAGCTATTGAGTACAATGGATATTGGGGACAGCAAGTTTCCATTATAATTTCCCAAACGGAAGTGACGTCCGCATAACGTCTGTTTAGTCCTTCCCACATAGTCTGTAAGGATCTGCCGCGAGGCCTTTCTTGATGAACGGATGGAGATAGAAAGTGGCCCCGTTGTAAGAGGCTACCATTGCCATAAGAAAGATAAAAGCTATATTGGCGATGTAGTAATGGAACCATAACCACGTGCTGAGAAGTGTGAGGACGGCATACGCTCCGTTCAGACTGAGAAAGACCAGCGGTCGAAATCTGGAATGGAGAGTTACGATAAAACAAATAAAACGTTATCAAATGGCTTAACTGAGAACGTTATAAGATGGCGTAAATGTTTATAATTGAATGAGATACGCATCAAAGCCTCAATTATCTCTCTCCTTCGCTTTATTTTATATTTATGAACAGGGTGCCGAAAACAAGAAGGTTCTCCAGAACTCATTGGAGGTTTTTTTCTTCACAAACCTTTATGCAAATTTTCTTAAGGTTTGGCTGACCAACACGGTGTGTCACTAAGTTCCGAACAACTTTATGAATGACTTTATGACTAGTGTGCGTTATGGAGTGTTACGCTAGTACCCCCCCCCCCCCCAAATGCGGTGCACGTATGGTTTGTCCCTACCTTTCGCCAGCACAGCCCGTGCACTTCGACAGTGACCCAGGAGGTTCCGACATGTACCTATAGATGTTGCTGTATTCGTCTGACGGTCTGTTGAGGAGAAGAAAACGAAGAATGGTTAAAATCATGCGGCCTCTCGATGATGTTGTGTCACAAAATGATACTCAGATTATTGTAACGAAAATGGTATTAATGAGAATATACTAATAAAACTGAAAATGTTAACTTCTCTTGGATCATTATATTGAATACACATTGGGATCAATGGTTAAAATCATGCGGCCTCTCGATGATGTTGCGTCACAAAATGTTGGGATAAGGCAAGAATTATTCAATTATACTAAGATTATTGTAACGAAAATGGTATTAATGAGAATATGCTAATAAAACTGAAAATGGTAACTTCTCTTGGATCATTATATTGAATACACATTGGGATCAACAGGATGGCGGTTCATGAAGCTTGTCGCGTGTGACAATTATTCAGCGCTGATTTACCCAACGAAATTGTTAATTTTGATTGAATGAAAAACACTATCGCTGACTGTTGCTATGGTGACTTTCAGAACATGAGTGCCTGAAATACCCTCCAGGGCGCCGTTTCACCCAGATAAGAAAGACTTTACGAACGACTTAACGTTCGACTGGTATCCCTTCTTGTGCGTAATGGTTCACACGATTACGCACATTCCGCGCAAGAACTGATACCAGTCGAACTTAAAGTCGTGCCTAATTTTAAGAACGACTTGGTGAAAACACCTCCCGGGTCTGAACCTGGATCGGGCAGCAATGAGCAATATTCCCTGTCCGCGTCAGCATCGTCCTTTGATCTAAGAACGCTTAGTTTAGCTAGAGTTTGAACCTTGACTGCATCAGTCATATACAGTGTAGGTGGCCCAGGTACTTCCATCGGTCGCGCGTCTTTGGTTGTGAACTGGATGCTTTAACTTGGTGATTATATTACCAAACAGCAATATCATAACCCTCTTTCCTAGAACTTCTTCAAAATTTTACATTTTTAGTCGTAGTCATATTAAAGTGGTAACACACTTACTTCAAAATAACGTTCATCGCCACCACGTAAATGACCTACAGAGGAGGAGAGGAAAGGAGAAAAAAATCGCATGAAGTGAGCTTGTTTGTTTTTTCGAACCCCGGCCAGATAAGAGAAAAACAATTCAATACGATTCAACACCAGTTGGATCCTGGTTAATCTGCGTAATTGTCCTGAACAAAGAGGAATTGGTAACTCAGATCAGAAAGGAATCGGGGCTCCTTTAAAACAGACCTTGTTCTAAAGGCCCACCGCAATGAAATCATCTTCGTGGATAAAATCTTATTCAATTTTTACACTTTTTGTCATTTTTCATGGTTATACATAATTCCGATTTTCTGCGTAAGTGTGAAGGATATAGACAAATGTTATCAGTTTCTATGATGCATTCTCAGTCTTGTCGAATATTTGTACTGATTTGGTCCTCTGTTACCATTGACCGGATATTATGACATGTATGATGGACCAGGAAATTATGAGGTTATCTTTCTGAGGTCATCCTCACAATTCCCTGGATTGACTTAATATATGAAAAAGAGCAGTAAAATACGACATCATTCTAACTTACCGAATGGGTCATGTACACAGCTAGCGGCACCACAAACAACCAAAGCATGCTCTCTCCTAACAAGTCCTCCTCCTCCTCCTCCTCCCCGCCCAGCACCATGGGCGTCTGTGAGAAGGTCTTATACCACAAACTCGCCGTTTCCTCCGGGTACCATCTGACTCCATAGACAACGAGCATCGGGAGGATGTGGATGAGAAGGTTCGTCATGCGCTCAACGCTATGGAGGACGAGACAGTTGCGGAAGGTCAGGATGGCCCAGGCTACGGGGCCGTTGGACAACCCGAACAGGATGGTGAAGAACGTCCCACACTCGGGGAAACCACTGTTTGCAGGTTTGGATGGAGGTTGGAAAAATAAAATAAAAAATGGTTAGGGGATATCAGAAGTTTAATTGGAAAGTAATGATGGTGGAGAAGGTCACGAACTCAGAGAAACTCGTCCCCGCCCAGCACCATTGGCGTCTGTGGCCAAGCTCTTGAACTACAATCTCGCGGTTTCCTCCGGGTACCACCTAACTCTATAGACAACGAGCATCGGGAGGATATGGATGAGAAGATTCGTCATGCGCTCAACGCTGTGGAGGACGAGATAGTTGCGGAAGCTCAGGATGGCCCAGGCCACGGGGCCGTTGGACAACCCGAACAGGATGGTGAATAAGGTCCCGCACTCGGGGAAACCGCTGTTTGGATGAAGGTTGGAAAGTAATGAATGATAATAATTATCAGCAGATTCATTGGGGACTGTTTGAGATCGGACATGAATAAAGTCCTACACTCAGGGAAACCGCTGTTTGGATGATGATTGGAAATTAATGAAGGATTAATGAAGGGATGTAAGCAGCCTCATGATTCAAAAGTACTTTGAATAAAACATGATGGTGTAGATGGAAGGTAATGTTGACGAAACCGCTGTTTAGATGATATTTGTATAATAATGAAAGATGAGTTAAGGAATGTCAGCAGTTTCATAATTCAAAAGTTATTTTGAATTAGCAGGTATGCACGGATGTTATCCTTTGAACAGAGTCGTCAGAATGGTAATTAAAGCGATTTGGGCCGTATGGGAAATGCACCTAACAGTAACCCCAACCCTAACCCTAGCCCTATTCTTACTTACTTCAGAATTGAATTCTTGAATGAAAACCAGTCCATACAAGAATTCAATATTTCAATTCTTAATGATAAGTGCCCTTAAATAAAGAAGTTTTTTTCTACACTCCTATGCCATGTATATTGCAACATAGACCCACTCTTGATTCCTTCAGGCAATCCACAAAACAAAGGATTATTATCATTGAAACGTAACAAACAAATAAACAACCAAACATAAAACATGAACATAGACAACAGCAACAAAAATATGTGTGAGCATATAAATAAGCAAGAGGACAGCATAAAAAAAAGCATAATACATCGTAAATATAAATCATCACAATACAATAATCGGGCCGCATGGCTAAAGGACGAATGGCAATCTAAATGTTCAAATCAAATAGATTATACCTGCAATAGTGAAAATCAAATCTTCCCGTGTTCCAATCGTTTTCCATACATAACACCAATTCCGTTTATAGATATGTTATTAATATCATAATCATTACTAATCATAATAAATTCTAACTTTTTGTCAATCATGTCAATACTCAAATTCTCAAATGCAGAGATGATATCCATTAGACTTGTCTCATATTATGTAAGAGGGGACATTTCATAACATTTCATAACACACGTATAGATCAATTTTATGGACTGGCCATATGAAGAAAAATGTAATGAAATATCTCAGGATTAGTTTCTGTACTCAAGAACGATAACTTTATGGAATTATATTGCTCATTCTCAAAACCTAATGGCCAATAACACGATGTGCCATACAATTATAAAAACAAATGCCCTGAAGGAACTGTGAGTGACGTCTTCTACTAAGGTTGTCTATTTCTATTTGCATTATATGTGGTATAGATTTTGACACTTTTTGTTAGCAGAAGTATTCAACAAGTTATGGAATATGTCCAATTTAAAGAAAGGGAAAACAACTTTGCGAGAAGCCGTTGACTAATCTGCAAGTCAAGACATTGCAATGTTCTACCTTTGTCGTCTTTGGCCTTTGGTACTTACGGCATAACTCAATTGAGAAATGTTTTACCCTACATAATTTACAAACCGTGTATGACACTTTAATTTCAACAATAGATAGTGTGGGGTTTTTTTTTACATTTAAGGAAAAATAAGAAAAAATACGACAGGTGAATCAATGAAAAACGAACGTAATGTTGCTATGTTGCAATACTTGTGGCATGGGAGGGTATTTGGTTTTCCACGTGGAGAGCATTTAAGATTTAATTTCCTACTTCTATAAATTATGTTAAGTACAATATATTCTCCACTAAACGCATGCCGGGAGTTTATCGTTGCTTTCCTTTAAAACTATGCTTAAACGATTTTATGAAGTAGAGAAAGTAATTTATACAAAAAATAACAAGTTTGTTTTATTGCTAGATAAATGGACACATGTGCAAATTATGTAACTTTGTATTTGAGCCACAACATATGTTTGTTTTGTATTCGTTCGTGATTTGCTTCTCTTTGTGAATGATTTCAATAAAATCGTTCGTTGAAAGAAAAAATATATTAGAAATGAAATTATTAATATTATTATTATTATTATGATTATTATTATCCTTATTTACCGTGGATATTGTAGGCAAAAAGTAATAAAATAAAAAATATTTGGTTCTGCTCTCTTTTAGCATTATTTTCATTATCATTATTATTATTATCATTAGTGGTAGTAGTTATTTAGTAGCAGTATCAATATTTGTATTATGATCAATATCATTATTATCATTATCATTGTTGTTATTAGTGTGTTGTTGTTGTTCTTGTTCTTGCTGTTATCCCTCAAGACTGGCAATTGTGAAATAAGTTTTACTATAATAAATTACAATACTTACATGAGGTAAACAATAAGAAGCAAGTTCGAGAAGTAGCACCAGTCAAGGAGAAAGAATTGCTGCTTCATCTGCCAATATTTGTAGATCCTGTAGGGCATAATGATGGTAAGGAGGATGAGGTAGATGTAGGGGATGTTCCACTGGAAGGATGTCAGGGAGCAGGTTACCATGACAACGGTTGCCACGGAGAGCATGAAGACAAGTTTCTCGCCGAAAAATGTACGATCCATCTAAGGTGAAAGAGAATGGAAGTTGCGTCATGCATGATGAAAAATATTATTCGTCATAATTAAATTCTTTAAAAAATGACAGTTTAATCCAGAATGATGAGTAGTCATGATTTCAAGTTACTCAGAATTTAATAACAAATAGGATGTCACAGTTAGCCGAATGATATTCCAAAACTACAGCATATATTATTACAAATAATATTTATCAATCCAATATTATATAAAGCAGTTAAAAAAATATAACCCAGGTCTATGGTATATTAAATTGCATTAATCTTTTGTCAATGACCATGATGACAGGGTAAATACAGTACAACAATTAATCGGTAATCGATAGAGATAACAAAAACAACTACAACACTTGACAAACTTGGAAAACAACAAATGATGCAGAGAGACACAAATAAATCGTGGCAATCAAGACGGTCATTTCGATGTTTCAAAATCAAATCGTTGGGTGTAAAATCATACAAATTTGTTGGGTATTGTCCTCTTTCTGGACCTTTTATTCAAAGCTTCTGGATAATGAACCTTTGACCTTTGCATGACGATCCATTTGAATAATTGAATTTCGGAATTATTAACTTTCGAACAATTTTAAAATAATTGTCTTAAAGTATACTTTCTCAAGAAATAAACTAACTTTCAGAATAAGTGCCTTTTGTAACCCAATTTTCCAAATAATTTTTCAAAATACCGGTAACTAACTTTCAAAAACTTTTGGAATGATTATGATATCGAAATATCTTTAGGCGTAATTATTGAGAACTCAATGATAAAGGCCTCAAAACTTCAACTCTCAATCTATCCTTCCAACTTTCTAAAATCTTGCTTAAAACTTCTAAAATATACATCTTCCAAAATGGCCAACTTGCAGAACAACTCAGAATCACTTTGAGAAATTACTAATTTTCACAATAACCAACTTTCTGAATTATTTTCAGAATGAAATATTTTGCAGTAATTGATTTTCAGAATGATTTACTTTCAGATTAACTTTTGGAACTTCCATAATCACATATCCAAGGTTGTGTATCAGCAGGATTTATTTAACCCTAACTAGGCCGGGCTATTTTGGGAGTTCTCATAGTCGGGGGGGGGGGGCCTGTTCTCGGCCGTCGATCGCGCTATCGCCGCGAAAATTTGCATGCAAGTAGAGTATCATGTAAACTACAAATTTCCATCATCAGATGTTCGAAAATATACACGGTTTATTTTTAATTAATTAATTATGCTAATATATGCATAAAGATGCATTTTGTGCTCTAAATCACAAATACTGGTGATAGAAAGCTAATTTTTGGTATTGGTGTTTCTGGTATCATATCTAACAATACAACATAACAAAATTGCACCGGCAAATTTAATTTCTTATGTTTTTTATTGTTTTTTCAATTTCTTGTGTATTTTATTGTTTTTTCGACCTTTTGTTTTCCATTGTTTTTTGAGCAAAATTTATTGCAAATATTTTTTCAAGCATAATTATGCTAAAATGAATTGATTTCGGCCACTGAAAACAAAAATATGAATTTTAATGTGAATTAATTGAA